>PPJG02000073.1:0-19187 GCA_003705695.2 Blastobotrys serpentis
GTATTAGTGCCAAATTGCAGGAAAAAAAAAAAAAAAAAAAAAGGAGATTCTTAAATATATGCCTATGATGCTGTTACCCCCTGGGTTCTTAAAGGATTTGTAAATAGTCCACCACAAGGTTGGGCCTAATTCAGGCCAATTTATGTCGCGTTGTAGGCTCAAATAAATCGTATTAACATGCAATAGCAAAAAAAAACACCTTACATAATTTCGTCGCAACCATTACATACCAATTTGATTGATCCATTTATCATCCGCGCCTTAAAGTCAGAGGAGCCACAATATCTGCATTCAATATCCGTTTCATCACTTGCAATTTTTGAAGGGCTTCGTCCGCGAATGCTCTGACTGGGGCTGGATCTGCGCGAATCAAGTGTGACCCTATCACTGGAACCAAGTCGAGGGAACCGTGGGGCAGGGGAATGATTTCGAAGAGATCGGCTTCGATGAAGCGATAGCGATTCTCTCCAACTATGGGTCGGGCTCAGTCCACTGCTGACACGTTTCTTCTGCGTAGAATCCAGATACTGTCGTCTTGGTTCAAAGGCACAATCCTGACGGAAAATTTTAATGACACCTTCCCGGTCAGCAGTTACAATGATATTTCCATCATCATGACTGGATTTCTGAGAGTCCTCTCGACCATCATGAAAAACACTAGAATTGGATTCTGATCCCTCATCAGTGGGTAATAATCTGATAGGTGGAGGATCACAAAGATCGTAAACGGGATCACTACTGCTGGCAAGTGTCTTCTTGGCAGAAATTGGAGCAAACATCGCAACTGTGACCATTGACTTGTTGGAATGGAAATACTCGTAGTCTTGAATGTCCTTCTTTTTGTCGTTGGAATGTTGTGGCTGTGTCTTCCAAATATATGTCCGGTCGTCCTCACTACCGCTGATAATATATACTCCATCATTGGAGAAATTGGCATGAATTTGACTTTGTTCATTTTCATGACCTTTGAACTTCGCTTCCATGGTTTTGTCATAGAGATTATATAGTCGAACGCGACTGTCATTAGTTGATATCAATAATTTAGTGTCATGGTCGAATCCTTGATTTCTGGCCAATCGGCGAGGCAATGTGAATGCCTCAATACCAGTAATTTTGGATCCCTTAGAGTTTTTACCTCGGGAACTTCTTACATGCATTTGACTTTGGAAATTGAGCCCATCAGTTTCATAAAACAGGCATTGGCCCCCAAAACAACCAACGATGCTCGTAAGGCCGTCTGGTGTGAACGCAACAGCAGTAACCAAATCTGGCACAGGCTTACAAAATGCGACCTCCTTATCTGGGATACTCCAAAGACGGATTTTACAATCCAGAGAGCCTGAAAGGAAGAATCGATCATCCTTTGGATGGAACCGGATTGAAGTGACAAAATCAGCATGTAAAAATGAACACAGACAGTCGGTTCTATCGACGTGCCAGAGTCTTACTGTCTTATCCATCGAAGAGGATAATAGGAAATTGTTCTTGCTCCAACTGAGGTCCAAGACATCCCCGCTATGGCCATAGTATTCCCGAATTGGCGACGGTTTGAAGACTGGGGCGTATACTCGTTTTTCATTGGAGCCAACGTTCTCACGATCTTCAGGTGATGCTAAAACCTGCCACACACGTATTACTTGGTCCTCACCTGCTGTTGCCATGTATTTGCCATCAAGACTAAAACTTGCACACCAGACCGCACCTGATTTAGCATCATCATTTAACTGCTGTGCTAGGAATACACGATTGAGTTCCCTCTTTTGCTTCCTATGAGCTCGAACGTGAATGTACTTAGGAGGTGTCGGAAAATTTGGAACGAACCCAAAAACATCAGCTTTCCACCCTTCTTCTCTCTTATCAAATCTGATACTATCTCTTTCGTCTTCAACTGTTGGTCTGCCTGATGTATTTCGTAATTTGGAAAAGAATGTTTCTTTTGGATGGGGGGACTTTCTTGGCGGGAATTCGTTCTTGTTATTATTGAAACTGTTGTTAGTACTGTTAGTAAGGTATTTATTAGTTGTCGACTGATCCCCTTCATTAACAGGAATCGAAGTAGGTCCAGTATTAGTCTGATGCGACTTGATGCTTTGAGTTGACGCTGGCTGATGAGATTTCAGGCTAGCAGTCGTCCCGACTCTCTTCAGTATCAAATGCGACAGTGGATCTAAACTAGACCGATCATCTGTACAGTTGGACATGGGGCTAGCGTCCGGATGCAACGGAGCTTGCTCTGAAGATGATTTGGAATGCGCAATCTTCAATGATTCAAAAGACTTTTGTGTCACAGCCGAATCCGGCGGATCTAACGGGCTCTCCAATCCATCCGCCGCATCCTCGTCCCTAGTATCCGGAGAAGACGGATGGCCCTGTTGCGGCGAAGGAGGTGTGTTGTCAGTGAATATTCGTATGGACGGTATTAGTCCAAGAAAACCCATATTAGTTGGCTACAGGAAATATAACGAGGAAAAGTCAAAAGTACTGATACAAGTTGGAACGGAGACAAAAAGACAAATCCGCCGACGATATTAAATTCCCACGCAAAAAAGTTTACAGTATTGAGTTTGAGACAAATATATGGGTGATTACCCAAGTACCAGCATTTAATATGAGAAAATACAAAAAATAAGTTTGATCGTAGAAGGAAAAATATGTGTGTGTCCTTTCTTGCGAAGTTATATGGACAAGATACCACCTACCTAGCTATGGTTAGATTGTCAATGTATTTTCATCCGCGCGCGTCGATCAAGATTTGCAGATCAATCAGAAGTGACTTGGGCCCTTACATGCGAATCCATTTCAGAACGAGGAATAGAATACACCCCTGGTTGTATATATATAGCAGTGCAAAAATTTAACAATGGGCCATTCGATCATTGATAGTGGTTTTGGTGATTATTTTTTCAACCGCGCTTGTGCATTGCTTTCCCTCGGCGTTTCTGAGCTGTTATCATTACAAAATTGATTTTGTTTCTATACATTAACGTTCCAAAGAGCTTAGACTCCCCAGCTGCATTCTTTTGTTTAAAGATTTTTTCAATTCTTCTTCCTTGCAACCTGTGCAGCTCCCCGCCTGAATTAAATTCCGATGACATGCGTTCGATTAATGCCTCGCACTAAATCCCTCTGTTTCATCGATTACAGCACGGAAAGACTCAGCAATCAGATCCGCCGTTAAGGCATGCAGAGGGTATTTCTGCTACAGCAGCTTGTTTCCGAGCTGTATAAAATGTGCAATTACAGGGGGGGGGGGGGGTGCTTGACAAGTTGCCCGAGTTCCTCGCCTTTCATTGTGAATTATGGCGATTATAGGTATGTAAGTGGAAGCTTTGGATCTGATATCGTAGGTACTGGCGGTTATCTATTATCCAACGCAATTTTTGCCATTTTTTCTACCCATACGAAGTCCACAATGGGAGTGCGTCGTATTGGGTTTCAAGAGGGAGAAGGTATGTCACAAAACTTCCATCAACCAATTTATCCGAATATCCCTTTCTTACTTAAACAGCAAGGCCTTACTGAATCGGTCTCATATTCACTCCTGTTAAACAATGCAGATGGACATGACTGCGGGAATTGATCACTCCAAATACACAGGACCCCTAATGACAATTCCAATTATCCTCTGATAATGGTGGACCCACACCAAAAAAAAAAAAAAAAAAATGGTGGTAGTATTATCCGGAATAATTGACACCAATCAATATGGCGTTACGACTAGAGTTCTAATAGGGAAAGTTGCAGGATCACTTGAATCTGGATTACTCCATTCTGCTCTTCCTTTTAGTTTCCAGGCGCACGGATCAATGTTCCCTTCAGAGAACTTTTAAGACCGGCAAAAGACCTTTATGATAGAAATTATTACTTTCTAGAGGGCAATTGGCGTATGAGCTTTAATTGCACCAACTGAGGACAATTATTTTGTAATTAGTAGAAAGGTACTGCGCTCCGCTTAGTTTGGTTACGATCTCAACAACTGTGAAATTGGATTGACCTAAGCAGACTATAGCCGTATTCAGGATTCTGATATTAAACCAATATTTCCTGCAATATGTAATGCTACACGGGCACGGGCATTGCCCCAAACCTCCAGATAGGATGATGTAACTACAAGAATAACGCTCGCCTCTGACGAAACCTCAACAAACGTCCAATTAACCACACTATATAAGTTTTGCTTTTCCAAGTCCCCCTCTCTTTCTTTTAGAACCTGCTTGGCTATGAAATATCAAGTTAAGTCGTTTTAGAAATTATTACTCCAACTCCGATTCGTGAGTTCTTCCGAAAAAAGTTGCACGGCTGAAACATACACTGTGAGGACCAAAAATACACCCAGCCCAGGAAATACGGGATTGGCAGAAATTTGCGAAATTTTTATTTTTCAAGCCACAACAACGAAGAGGAATATGGTTGAAGCAATCTCTAATAAAAAGCCTAGTGCATGGGCTGATGAAGTCGATGATGAAAACTTACCGGCACCAGAAGTTATCAATAACCCAGATGGAACTAAAACTGTCATTTCATATAGAATCAACCCAGGAAACAACAAAAAAGTCAAGGTCACACAGAAAATACGAGAAGTGAAGACTAAAGAACGCGTTGATCATTCCGTAGCTGAGCGAAAGAAGTGGGCTAAGTATGGCGCAGAAAAAGGCACTCCACCAGGACCAAATGTTGTCACAACTTCCGTCGAACCAGATCAACCATTCAAGTTAGGTCTTAAGCCAACAAAGGCTGAAGAAGAAGCTGAAGCTGCTGCCAAGAAGGCTGCCGAACCAGCACCAAAGGCCAACCTCCAATGCCGTATTTGTGGCGATCCACATTTCACCTCCAAATGTCCATATAAGGACACCTTGGGTCCAGTTGATGCTGAGGCTGATAAGGCCAAGGAAGCTGCTCCAACAGCAGCTGCAGCTGCAGCTGCCGCTCCAGCAGCTGGCAAGGGTGGTAGCTCATATGTTCCACCTCATTTACGAGCTGGTGCAGGTGCTAAGCCAGGTATTGATAGAGGCAATGCCGGTGAAAGAGACGATAGTACTACATTAAGAGTGTCCAACTTGAGTGAAGATGTCACAGAAGATGAATTACGAAGATTATTCTCATATTTCGGTCGTATTGCTCGATGCCATTTGGTCCGTGATAGAGATACTGGTCGTAACAGAGGCTTTGCATTTGTTTGTTATGAAAACCGTGACGATGCTGACTTGGCTTGCAGAAAGCTTAATGGTTACGGTTTGGATAACTTGATTATGAGAGTTGAGTTTTCAAAGAAATAGAGAAACGAAACAAAATTTATGTAACTTGAATAATTATTTTGGTAATCTACCAGCAACAATAAAAACCAATTGAAAATTTGAAAGTTTTGTCAAATCAGAGGGTAAATTCAGGATAATTATTTATAATTTTGTTGCAGCCGCATCATCGCAAGTTGCCTTCTTAACATCCTTAGTCTTTATAAATGTTCAAATACAACCAACATCCCTTACAACAACTTTCTGTATATAGCAATCCACAATCCACTACATGGTTGATATATATACATGGTGGCGCCTGGAGGGATCCAAAAATGGATCATATGGATGGTGACTATCTACTGAAATCACTGCAACCTCGTTGCTCGGGAGCGGCCATAGATTACCGATTATCCCCCGAAGTCACTCATCCAGAACATTTGACGGATGTCCTACAAGGGTTGGCATATATTGAACAAAATTATGACGTACAACGGTGCATACTAGTTGGCCATTCTGCTGGAGCCTTCTTGAGTTTACAGAGTGTGCTATTTGCTCAGCACTTCCAATTCCCAGAGGCAGTCAATTTGCTGGATAAGTGTGTTGCGGTGGTTGGTGTCGAAGGAATCTATAACCTACGTGATTTAGAAGTTGAAAATGCATCGTACGTTGGTTTTGTCTCGGCTGCATTTGGCTCAGATAGGGATGCCTGGGATTCTGCGAGCCCTGCCAGCGGACTTTATGACTGGGACGAAACAAAGAGGCAGCTGCTCATTGTACATTCATCCGAAGATGAATTGCTGAATGATACCCAACCAGATAAAGTTTGTAAGGTATTTCCTTCGGCTAACAGAATCCATACCAAGGGATTGCATAACGATGTGCCAAAGTCAGATCATCTGGTCCAAATTGTTGGAGATTTGCTGCTATAATTGTGGCAGTGGATCAATTTGGCTTTCTCAAACTGGCCATATATTATACTATAATAATTAACTAGAGGAAGTAAAATGAAAGCTGAAACTCTTCCATAGCACCCTATTGGCTGTGCTCGGAGAGTCATTCCCGATCATTCCTGCATCTTCGTGATTCAATAAAAAAAAAAACGGAAGATCCCCACCTGCCAGTACTTTACCCCGCACAATTCGAAATTATAACCGAGGTCAACACATTTTTCAACCTATAAAGGCAGAATGAATTGAACTAATCGAACATATCCAAAATGCTTAGGCTTATCACATTAGTAGTCGCAGCATTAAGTTGGTATGCTTATAATAATCATCTTTTGCTGGTCCACAAATGGAAGACATTCGCATTCCAATTTGAAACTCATTTAACTCTGCATGAGAATGCTCCTGAATTGAACCAGGAAAGCTGTAAAACTGTTCACAAGGAGTTTGGAGCCTGTGAGGATCTCATTCTAGACGACAGCACAGGTCTCATATATATGCCTTGTGCGCCTGCGGATAGCAGAGTGACATATTTCCCTGGGTTAGCTCACTTTGATTACGAGTCATTGGATGGCAATAACCAAAACTCCGTCTTCTTATATGACCCGAAAACTAATGAAGGGACTGCTCTTGAACTTAGAGGCTACGATGGCGAGGATTTCATCAACCATGGCCTCGATTTGGTTGTTAATGAAGAGGACAATTCTCGATTATTGTTTTTTGTAAACCATAAGAATGGCCAAAGTGTTATCTCAGTATTTTCGCATAAAAATGTCCAGGATAAACACATTGATCATTTGTATGATGCTAAGCATGACCTCATTTATACTCCAAATTCCGTTGCTGCTGTTGGTCCAGATTCGTTTTACATCACCAACGACCATGTCTTTAGAAACAGTCCAGGAAGGGAACTGAGCGAATGTTTGGGATCTTATGGTACACACACAGGAATTGTTCATTGTACCCATACATCAGCAGATGGAACCGTATGTGAGAAGAAGGCATACGGATACCCTTACGCAAATGGTCTCACAACAATCGGAAACAACAAACTTGCCATGGCAGATTCTATCGGTGGCTATGTCACCGTCTTTGAAAGGGATACTAAGACCAATGACCTTACAAAGATTTCCAGCACTCCAATTGGCTCTGGCTTGGATAATGTTCGTGCAGACAAGAACGGCGATTTGACTGTAGCTACTTTCCCTAATATTCCAAAATCTCTGGCACGACTTGGTGATCCTGCAAATATCACCAAGCGCGCTCCGATTCAAGCAATGAAGCTCTCCAAGAAGGATGGATATTCACGCCCTGAGGCCATTTTACGCGAGAAGGGTGATGTGTTCAGCATCCTGACTGGTGTAATTGTAGACCCAGATACTCAGAAGCTTTATGGAGGTAGTGTCGGCGAAGAAGGTATCCTGGTCTGTCAGTTATGAAGTAGCATGATGTAGTTTTCTTCCCTAAGAAATTTATTGATTGACGGATGATGTTAGCTTAGGCGACAGGGCGACATGCCGGTGTTCAACCGAGGGACGGTCTTCCAAGGTACATTATCTTTCCCCAACCTCGTGCAGGGACTGAAACTAGCTGCATCCCACGTAAATGAGGTGGTGGTGCTTATCGCATTTGGCGAGGCTGACGCAGCAGATTAACAACTGCGTCAGAAAAAGGTTCTATCAGTTTCGAGAGCCCATACAGTAGTAAAAACAAACTATTAACAACCATGAAGAACTATAATTTCATTTATTTTACAGTAAATTAAGATAAAGGTAACGGAACAATAATTCGGAATTATTTACCTTAATCGGCGCTAAAACCAGCCGATACCCACCCTTGCAAGGCTCTTTTGCGGGGTAAAGAGATCATAGCGGACTATATAAACGTAGAATGGAATCAACAGTCAGAACTAAAGTATAAAGAAAGATGAAATCAGAAGCAATGATTTGTGCCGATGAGGAAAAGCCTGATTTGTCTGCTGGGGCCATTTGGAACTATTTTAAAACTAGACCCACCACGCTTTTCCAACTTCCAAACACCAGAATACGCGACTTGAATCCAATGCCCGCCTTCAGGGCCATGGAATTGAGACATTGGAATTGGTTCCTGCTTGGGACATGTGCATGGATTGTGGACTCCCTTGATTTCTTTGTTGTTTCGTCCACAGCTCCAGCAATTGCCAAAACACTTGGTGTCACTATCACGGACATCACCTGGGGGATGACCTGCGTATTGATGCTAAGGTCAATAGGAGCCATAGTTTTTGGATTTCTATCAGATACGTACGGTCGAAAGTGGCCATTTATTGCATGCTGTGGCATGTTTGTTGTACTCGAAATTGGAGTTGGGTTTTGCCAAACATACAAACAATTTTTAGCTATTCGATCACTATTTGGTATTGCAATGGGTGGAATGTATGGAAATGCAGCTGCAACTGCCATTGAGAACGCCCCAGCTATTGCTCACGCGGTCCTATCTGGAATCTTCCTTCCCGGGTATACATTTGGTTATATCCTTGCAATTATTTTTGCACGGGCATTCGAAAATACCTACAAGGAGGGTGAAGGATGGAGGGCACTCTGCTGGTTTTCTGCTGGACCAGCGTTTTTACTTTTGGTATGGAGATTGTTTATGCCAGAAAATGACAATTTCCTGAAATTAAAAGCACAAAATTCAAATAATACCTTGAAAGCTCAGCTAAAGGACATGAAGCATGCACTTTCCACACATTGGCTCATATTTTTATACCTTATATTCTTCATGGCTGGGTTGAATTTTATGTCTCATGGGACACAGGACTTATACCCAACTTTCTTGACTAATCAAATTGGACTGTCACCAGACGCCAAAACTGTATCAATGGTAGTGATTGATCTTGGTGCCCTCGTTGGTGGTCCATTTTTGGGCCAACTAAGTGAACTGATTGGTAGACGTTTGGCCATTATTATTGGTTGTATCATTTCTGGAGCTTTCGCGTACCCAGCATTTATGCTGAAGTCACAATCCGCATTGATGGGAACAGCCTTCTTCGTCCAGTTTGGTGTGGGCTGTTGGGGGGTGGCACCGATTCATCTGTTTGAATTGACTCCAAATCGATATAGAGCTCTTGCTGCTGGGTTGGTTTATCAGCTGGGTAATTTGGCTTCGTCTGCTTCATCCACGATTGAATCTACGTTAGGCAGTAGGTTTCCACTTGACGAAAGTGGCGAAATTTATGACTATGGTAAAGTGATGGCTATATTCTGTGGTAGTGTAATCGCCTTTTTGATACTTGTCACCTTCCTTGGCCCTGAAAGGTTCCATAAGGATCTTGATTCTCAGCCCGATGATGATGTTTTGCAAACTGTTCAATCTCTGGAGGATGAAAAACTACCCAAAGTTTCTACCAAGGAAGAAGTATAAGGAAGTATTTTATCTGTATTTATTATAAATTAAAAACCTCGAATGGCAATCCGTTGGAAATGCTTATGGTGAGGATTGCTCACCCCACACAGATATTTTAGCCAGAATAGTATACATATTATACCTATTTTTATGCCTATGCCGTTATGTTTACAAACATTATTTATTACACTTAAACACATTCGTCATCTATTGTATTGGAATGACTTGCAAAAGGAAACAAAAAGTGAAATATATTTGGCGACAAAAGTAAATAAAACCAGCCCCACTAGTTCTCTGCATGTAATTTGCATTGGTAACAATTTTCTCACAGTACGGTCTCCATGAAAAGGCCATCTCCGAAAATGAAAATCTCGCCCATGTTTAAGATCTGATTACACCTTAACTATTCAACGGATGATATTTGAAGATCCGTCTCATATCGGATAACAAATCCGTCCCATATCTCCATTCAGCTAATATCTGTCTATCGCGGGTAAAATAAAACCGGAAATTCCTGATTGGGCGAATTTTAACCATCGTTGTCTGACAAGCCGTTTTAACGGTTATATACCCCGCATCTAGAACAAAGTCCGTCCAAGTTCCGCCAAAGTTTTTCCGAGGACTCAAACTGAGTCCAAATTAAAGGTCACGTTATATTTTATCACACAGAATTCCAGCAAATACATTATTTTGCAAACATTTTAACAATTAGAATGAATAATGCTTGTTGGGTGTCCATTAGTTTGTTGAATATATCGGAACAAGTGCCCCGCTTTTCAGTTTCCAACACAAAAGTTCCAGTCTTGGCATTTCTTAACTTTTACCGGGCCGGAAAAAAAAAGCTTAGCAGAAAAGGAATTTCAAGGGAATGTTTGGAATGGTGAAATGGTTGCAGCCGAGTTTCAACACGTAGAATATAAAATGATGGAAGCCAGAGGACGTCTGTTTTTAACCTGGGTGTAGTTGATCTGACTTTAGTGAAAGACTTTAAAGCATGCATGAACAATTTTTACGGCCAGTTTCGCCGAAAAAATAAAATCAAAAAAAAGTAATAGGAGGTACTAGATGTGGGGTAATTAAAGGATCGCCTCGCATATTCCATAATTATAAAAAGCCGGGACGGGGGCTCCAACTCCCTTAATTTATTTTTTACTAACCCATAAACTTGTTTGGATTGGTTTGTCTCGTTCAAGATGAGTACACAAATGGTCCATGCAGATGAAGAAAAGCCCGAAATTAGCTTCAGGGCATTTGGCCGTTACTTAGCTAGTCGGCCGACAACACTGTTTACATTACCTGACACCAGTCTAGCAAATCTCAACCCAATGCCTGGTTTAAGGGCAATGAACTTGTCACATTGGAACTGGTATTTCTTAGGGTTCTTTGCTTGGACAATCGATTCCCTTGACTTCTTTGTTGTGTCCTCCACAGCTACAGATATTGCCAAAACTCTTAACGTTTCAATCACTGATATCACCTGGGGTATGACATTAGTTTTAATGTTGCGATCAGTAGGTGCCATCATTTTCGGAGTGATTTCTGATACGTGGGGTAGAAAATATTCCTACTGTGGTTGTTGTGTCATGTTCGTTTGCCTGGAAATCGGTATGGGATTTTGTAAGACTTATTCTCAGTTCCTTGGTATTAGAGCCTTATTCGGTATCGCTATGGGTGGTATGTATGGCACAGCTGCAACCACTGCGCTCGAGAATGTGCCAGCAGCTTCCCATTCGATCCTCTCTGGTTTATTCCTCCCCGGGTATAACTTTGGATACCTCCTTGCCATTGTTTTTGCAAGAGCCTTTCAAGACAGTTACAAGCCTGGTGAAGGATGGAGAGCTCTATGCTGGTTTTCTGCGGGACCGGCTTTCCTTCTATTAATTTGGAGACTCTGCATGCCTGAAAATCCTTACTTCGTGCGATTGAAGGCCCAGAGACAGGCCGAAGAAGAGAAAAACTGGAGACAAAGCGTCAAGGACATTAAGAAAGCTTGTGCTACTCACTGGGTCATTTTCCTCTATTTGATTGTCTTGATGACCGCATACAATTTTATGTCCCACGGAACCCAAGATTTATATCCAACATTCCTCACTAATCAAATTAAACTCTCCGCAGATCAGAAGACTGTCTTGATGGTTGTCATTAATATCGGCGCTATGCTTGGTGGTGTATTTTTCGGTCAAATCACTGAACTCACAGGTAGGCGATTGGGAATCATAATCTCAACCATTTGTGCTGGTGCTTTTACCTATCCAGCTTTCATGCTCAAGACCGAAGGTCAATTAATGCCCACTGCTTTTTTCCTCCAATTCTGTGTAATGGGTTGTTGGGGTATTGCTACAATTCATTTATTCGAATTGTCCCCTAACCGTTACAGAACTTTTGCAGCTGGGTTGGCATATCAATTGGGTAATCTAGCTTCTTCCGCCGCTTCTACTATTGAATCCACTTTGGGTAGCAAATTCCCGCTCCCAGGTGGAATGTACGACTACGGAAAGGTTATGGCCATTTTCTGTGGCGCAATCTTTGCATTTATGGTTATTGTCGCCTTTTTGGGTCCTGAGAAATTCCATAAGAATATTGAGGATGTCGCACCTGATGATGATGATGTATTGGAAAAGGTCAGGAGCCTCGAAGATGGCAACCGGAAACAAGGTAATACTACTCAAAGCGAAGATGCTTAAGGTGTCTAAACTTATGTAATTTATTTATTATTCTGGCAATAAATCTTAAATTTGTTTCTCGTTCAAAATATAGAGATAATGTGCCCAAGAAAATTTATCATCCACGAATTTTCGCATGATGTTACCCACCGCAGAATACCAACGAAGCCGGTCTTCCAATAAAAGAATCAACAACCCAGGATGGCAGCGAGAAATATTTATTTATATATGTTTCGAACACGACCTATTTCGGGATCAGTGAGGTCTTTCAAGACTTCCGCAGCCTCTCGTAATATTCTAGATGTTCGGAATAATGTTCAGAACCTGCCTCAAATGACAGGTGCAGGTCCATTTCCCGAGAAAGCAAAATTCGAAGTTCTCGGTACACCACCTTCCTTGTTGAGTGTATCATTGCCGGCTTCTTCCTCCATTTATACTAGACGAGGAAGCATTGTCGGTGTAAATGGAGAAATTCAAAATTTAACCTCCAAACTAACGATAGACCAACCACTTTCTAAGTTGGCACAGCATTTACCGGTGCTCTACCAGGAGGTCACCGCTACAACCCCTGCAACCTTGCTATTAGGCACCAAATCCTCTCGGTCACCTTATTATGTCACATTACCCGTGGTTCCAGACTTCAATTGGATTATTAGTCAGCGTAAGGCTCTGTTGGGCTGGACTGGGGACGTCTCTGTTGAGCCATATTCCAAGTTAAAACTCTGGGGAAATATTGAGGCTACAGGCAAACAAGGGCAAATTGTATTGGTTGGTGAAGGTAGCATTTTCCAAGTTGAGGTAGAAAAGGACCAGTCGATAATGATTAATCCATCCAATGTTATTGCCTATACACGCCTACCTCAAGACACCAAGAGAACTTTTATCAAGCTACCTCATACCAATCTCAGCTTTGACCTTCCGTGGCTTCAAAACTATGAATTGCCAGAGTGGGCAAGAAAGTTTGGGTCTTTGGCTCAATCCTGGGGTACAAAGCTTCTCTGGAGAGATGATATTGCATTGAAAGTTAACGGGCCTAGGACGCTCCTGATTCAAACCAAAGGTGCACCTATTGGCCATATGTTGGATAAAAACGAGTTGAACGATATTGTCGGTAAGAAGTTCAATCAAGATTTGTAAATATATCGTTGTACCAAAAACCTTAACAGTATAATTAGTGTATACATCTGAATATACTGGTAGATGAAATCATCTGTGAAATAGAAACGCTGTCTGTTGTTGTTGCACTTGTTATGAAAAGGCCTTCCCATCGTACAGCCTATTGAAAAAAAAATTCCCCGTAAGTCAGGTTCATTATATATATATATATAGTATTACGTCATGTAATTTAGACAGAAGTCCAAACTTCCTTTCCAGTTTGCTGCATCCATTCACCCAATTGCTTGACTTCATCATCCCATTGAACGAGGCGTTGACGCATGGATTCGATCTGTTCCATGTTCATCACTCGAGGTTGCAACCAAGTAACTGTAACCGTCTTGTCAACTTGATCTATGTGCCCCTTAAGAAGCTCAAGGGCTAGAGCCTTCATAACTAAATGTTCAACTTCCTGTTCCGACAACTGAGTCTCCTTTGCAATTGTATCAAAAGTCAGGACCCGAGAAGAAGTAGGTCTTTGGAAAACAGCTTCAATCAAAGCTGTTAGGCAAATCTTTTGTTTGAGGAAAGGAAGGGAGTTTTGTAACAGTGGCTGCTTAGCTAAATGACCGCAAAGCCCTTCGAAAGAGTTGACGTCACCAGAATTAAGTGCGAACAACAAGTCACATAGCCACTTGTATTCGGTATTCTTTAATGAATCAAGAATTGGGTGAAGTAATAACTCACCAAAGTTGTAAATCTTGTCACCAAGTAAGGCAGCCACGGCCAAGTCGTAAGCACGAGCTTGCTTTTGAACCAAAGTCAAATCATCCAAGTTGATACAAGCCAAATAAAGTAACGCATTTCTATAATAAGTGCTGAAATCAGCCTTAGACTTGTAATATTCAGAATTGACTCCATAAAACGCAGCGTTGATGATAGGATCAATAGAATCAAACTTATCGAGAATCTTAGATGACTTATCCAGTAATTCTCGAGCATCATTAAGCTGATTCAACTGTAATTTTACACGAGCAATTTCAATCTGAGAATAAACATAGGCATCTTCGGTGGATTCTGTATTGACCTTGTTGGCAATGTTGGTAAGGAATTCTAAAGACTCGGATGAATCATTGCATTGTTGGGAAGCAGCGAGGGCAAAAGAAACCAAGCTTAATTGGTTGATCTTAGATTCGAAAGTAGAGATAAACTGAGTAAACACCCTTAAACGGAGAGGTTTACTTCGATCGTCGGAATATAACTCTTTAAGACTATCAGTAAGTTGATGCCATAACTTTCGCTCCCATAAATCTTCCATGGTATAAAACAAAGGAGCTAATTCTTGATCCGCTTCCATTCTTAGAGTAGAAAGAATGGTAGGGACATCGTGATCTATATCCATTGCTGACATTTTTGTTGTTTTTTCTGTGGCAAAGAGAGCTGTGATGTGCCTCTGTAAAGTGGTGTCGGAAGGTTTGTTGGTCGGTTTCAATACGTTGATGTCGGCCCGATTGGGAGAAACTGAGAAAAATAAAAATCACACAATAACTGCTAGCAGTAGTAATCTTCGAGCGTCATTCAATGAAAATTCCCTCGGAGGGGTGGTCATTATATTCTGAAGGGGGTGCCAATGTGCTTTATTCTAATGAAGAATTCATACCTGGAAAACTATTAAGATTAAGAAAAAAGCATGAGTTCAAAGTAGCAACTAGAGAAGTTTTTGACTTTTTGAATAAAGAATTAAGCCCGAGAATTGGGCCTAGATGGCTTATTTATACTGAAGCAGTCGAGATACCAAGTGATTTTTACTCTCATTTGCCACATCATGAAGAATTGGATTTTAATGAGCCATATGGTCTCGTCCTGGATAATGCCAATACCTCAGAGTTCGACTCAAAGTCTGTTCGTAAGGTGAAGCTGAAGTATGGGTCATTGCGTATATGCGAATTGGAGAGTTCAACAACCAGCATATTTTTAGAATTTAAACCAAAGTGGCTAGCCCAATCTCCTAATGCACCATCAAGTGCAACCAAATGTAGAACGTGCGCACATAGGGGAATGACCGCCAGGCCAAGTGGATTTTGCCCATTAGATTTAGGATCCGATGACCCCAAGAGGATACGGTCAGCGGTAACGCAACTATTGGAAGGCACACCTCCCTCGAGCATTCCTGTAATTGACATTCTCACTCGATTTTTCTCCGAGACGGATTTGCTCCAAAACCTTAAGGCAATTCAATCTTTAGATACAAAAGGACCATGCGCCCTAGAGTCTGTTGACTCAGACTTTCTCATTGCAATGTCAGCTCGTGACTGCACCGTATTCATTCACATACTTGACAATGATATTGGTGGTGGTGAGTTTTTAAAGTTCGTTATTAACAACACAGCCTATTGGGTTAAGGCGAAAGTGGCTGATCTTGATCTCAAGAATGCCTGCAAACAACAAAAATGGGCGTCCGTTGAAAAAGCTCTCTTTCCATGGTATAATTCTGAACACGATAGATGCAATGGTTTGTAACTAAGTTATAAGTCGGTAAGTGGAACGTTCTGCTGCAAAGGGTGCTCTCCTATGACAAAGACGGTCTCCAATTTTATTTGTGCAGCAACTATGATTTATTGAATTTCCATCTTTTTACTGATGGCGTCTTGAAGAATGTACACTGCAAACTACTTTTCCTGTATCTGTTCAATTATTAACAGAAAGTGGGTGGACAGTCTCCAAGTTTGATGCTTTTAAGCAGCAGACTGGCATTAAATTTCTGATACAATTTTGTTTAAATTTGCATTTGCTAGGTTGAATGGTATATAAATGTGCACGTAGTGCTTTTCTGGTTGCAGAAACTAAACATTTTTCCTTACAAGAATTAAGTCCATGATAGAATACCAAATGGCAAAGGCACGATCACGATTCTACTGGTTTATAGTTGCAAAACGATTAAGCTGTAATTTCTTTTGTAAGGAGAAGAAGCTGGTTCCAATTGGCATCAATGAATTGGGTCCATGTTGATGTTTTTAACCACAATGATTATTGGCCCCTGTATCTGTCAACTCTAATAAGTCATTTAAGATTTCTGCAATACTAGGAATCTGAGCGCAGGACTCCTTCCGGAAGAAAATACTGCATTCAATTATCGCATATGATCATCTATTTATAGATTCCGTTTGTAAGATAATACTTTTAAATATCTAGTTTTTGCCTTGGCGTTTTTGCCGTTCTTTCATAGCGCTCTCATCACTTAAATCACGCAGCCTCCATGTAAGCTCAAGTGTTTTGAACGCATCTTGATAAGATGTCAAAAAAACGTCAGAATAGAGCTCCTGGTCGCCATCTAACTTTGGCAAAGGTTTCTTGCCAGATTTTTTGGCCGCTGTTGCAAGAACCGACCACATTTCATTCTTATACATGTCGTCACCGGGATAATTGAACACTTGCTCAACAGTGTCACTAGCTGGAGAGCGAACATATAACACTGGATCCTTGTAAACATTAATAATTCTCATCTGATAACCATCGGCAATAATGCAAATTTCGTCTGAAAAATGAACTCCATGAAGGGCAACAGCATGTGTGAAAGAAGTAACAGTGCCCGACTTGTGTTTCCAGGTGGCTGAAGTACATAGAGGAATTCTGTCTTCAGTTTCAAACCCTGAATCATCAAAATACAAAGGCTCTATTTTACCAACTGACTCGTCATGTTCTAGAGTGTTTACTTGAACTGTGTCCAAATCCACATCTCCTGCAATATACCGAAGAAGATCACAAAAATGGGTACCCTGTTCGACCATTGGTCCACCTTGATAAGACTTGCGCCACCAGTTACCTTGAACACTAAGTTTATATGCATTATTGTATCGGGCGTGCAGAGCCATGATCTTTAACTGCTTTTCCTTGATAATCGACATAGCCTTTTGAACTACTTTGAGATATCGCATCATATATCCTACACCAATCTCTGAATTCAAGGGTCCTAAGATTGTCAGGAGTTCCTCAAAATCTTTTGGTCTACCCATTGAAATTGGTTTCTCCGTAAAGATCAATGGCTGTTCTGTTGGAAATGATCCAATTATCTGTATCTCTAAATCCCGTCCTTCTATAGTAGTGCCTCTAAAGTAGGGAGGAGCACAGTTCATAACCAAGTCGACCGGTTGGCCGAGCAGATAGTCCTTGGCATCCTCCAGGTTTGAAAAATGCTTTGTTTCAGCGTAACAAATTGAATATTCAGATTTTGCTTTTTGCTGAAGCACATCAGATACTCTTTCTTCATTTGGATCAACAAGTGCAAGCACTCTAAGTCTATTCACACCAAGAATAGCTTCAATTCGTGCCGAGTGGTTCCATGTCACGTTTTCATTTCCAAATGCGATCTCCCCTGCTCCAACATACACAATGTTTAGTATCTCTTTATCTTGAGTCATTGTAATCTATGATATTACCTATGGTCTATGTATTGCAGATATACAACTTTTTTAAATTTGGCGAACGCGGTTGGATATATAGCGATTTGTTTGCATTTTACCCCACAAAAGTCCGGATCGGGCAGGGGTTTCCGAATTTTATATTTGTTTTCTGACAGTTGTCGGTGATCTGCTGCCGATGGTTTCAGTACGGAGTTGTGACCGCCGTACGGAACCGGGAGGATTACTCCAAGAGGGATTCTTAATTTTTAATTTATCCCACGGATAAAACACGATAGTGATATAAGAATGTAACGAGATGTCCAGACTTCTAATTTCTACTATCATTATTGTTTTTCACTTTACCACTAGTTAAAATGGTATCTGCATTAGAGTACATTAGGTCCGAGGGAACTGGCATCTCCTGTGACACAATGGATGTCACAATTGCTGAAAACTACCTTGGTCGTAAATATATCAATAGCACTTCAAACCAGGCAATTTGTTTGGGTGAGCTTCAACGTGTAGGAAATGAGGATATAATCAAAAGGGCAGCTGAAGATGTTAACAAACGTGAAGGATTGAGCGAAGAAGAAAAGCTCAATCAGACTGTATTCCGAGCAATGGCTGTTCTCGGAGTCAGGATGAGTAAGTCCATTGAAGGTTGTGCATTGACTCAAAGCAGTCCAAAACTGGCCCACGATATGAACGGCACTGTCGAGAATGCCAGACAGATTATTGCGGAATACGAAGACTTGGGATTATCTCGTGACCGTGTTATCATCAAGGTTCCATCTACTTGGGAATGCTTGCAAGCGGCACAGGTTCTTAAAAAGGAGGGAATTAAAACCCTGGGAACCATGATTTTCTGTTTGGAACAGGCAATCGTCGCAGCTCAAGTGGGGTGCGTAGCTATCTCGCCGTATGTTAACCCGCTTCAAGTTCACTTCAACAAAGCTGAGCTTTATAAGGACGTTGGAGAAAATGTTACGCAACATCAAGGCATCATGGTTTCCAAAGAAATCCAAGAATATTACTGGGCGCACGAAGTGAAGACCCTCAATGTCCCTGCCGGAATGATTGGTCTCAACGAAGCCATTGCGTTGGCAGGAGTTGACGAGGTGACTCTTCCAGAAGCTCTTCTCAATGGCTTAGACCAGCTTAATGAATTCAATGTGAGATCAGTTCTGGAGCGGCCTTCGGAAACCAAGCCATTCGTTCCTCTAAGCGAGGTAGAGTTCCGCAAAAAGTTTGGGGCTAACAAGGCAGCATCAGAGAATCTTGAATTGGCTGCCAAAGCTTTTGGAGAATTCGAAGATACCTTGTTAGATCTGGCAAAACATGCCCTCGGTTTGTAGTATGGTCGGGGTAATTCTGCTGCAAATTTTGAGTAGCACACGCACATAAATGTAATATTTGCATTATTTCTTAACCAGCATATCTCATGTTCTCTTCCTATTTTAATACGGC
>PPJG02000073.1:24404-46132 GCA_003705695.2 Blastobotrys serpentis
AAAAAAAAAAAAAAAAAAAAAAAAAAAAAAAAAAAAAAAAAAAAAAAAAAAAAAAAAAAAAAAAAAAAAAAAAAAAAATTTGAAACTTGATAACGGAAAAATATCAAGTCAAGATGAAAGAAGAAGGCAGGAAGAAACGACTGGATATCAAAAACAAAATCAAAAGACAAGAGCTGTATGCAAAGATCAAGCATGAAAGAGATCAAAAGCGACACAAGATGCGTCATGAACGTTCTAAAGAGGAAGCTGAAGATCCACAGTTAAAGGAAGAAAGATTAGCGAACAACAAAACCGAAACGATTGAATCTAAACGGGTATATGACGAGACTGTTAATACAGAACTTCAAGGAGAGGATCAGTTTCAATCATATTTCGATGGACGGGAACCAAAAATACTAATCACAACTAATAAACATGCACACAAGGCAGCTTATGAATTTTCAGAAATGCTCCTTGAGATTCTACCCAATTCGAATTTTGTTAAAAGAAAGGAACAATTTGAAATGAAGGACATGGCTAAATTCTGCTCTAATCGTAATTATACTGATCTGTTTGTTATCAATGAAGATAAGAAAAAGATCAATGGGATCACCGTTATGCATTTGCCCGAGGGACCAACTTTCTATTTCTCTATTTCATCCATTGTTCCGACTGATAAGATTTCTGGCCACGGTAGGGCTACGAGTCATACACCAGAGCTCATTTTGAATAATTTCACTACAAGATTGGGTAATACAGTAGGTAGATTGTTCCAGAGTTGGTACCCGCATCGACCAGAATTTCAAGGTCGCCAAGTTGTGACTTTACACAATCAGAGAGATTTTATCTTCTTTAGAAGACATCGATATATATTCAGGAATGAGGAAAAGGTTGGCCTGCAGGAATTGGGTCCTCAATTCACCCTGAGACTGCGACGGGTACAACAAGGTATCAAGGGTGATATTGAATGGGAACATAGACCTGATATGGATAGAGATAAGAAGAAGTTCCAATTATAATAGGTTTAGTACAGTTTTAATATCGCTTATATTGTATAACGTTTCATTCCAAGTCTCAAATACTGAATGGAGTCAAAAGGGATTTTTATCCTATATGTACAAAACTTATTCTAGATCAATTATTCGATATCAATTACGTTCCAGCCACTACCCTTATGGTCTTGTTGTGGACCCAAGAGAGTTGTTGAGGAACAGCTATTGAGGTTTGGAATTAAATATTGCTCGGCAACACGATGGACATCGTCATGGGTAACCGCAAGGACATCTTGGCGTTTCTTTTGACGCATTTCATTGGTGAGGCCATATAAGAACTCGAACGTGAGTTCCGAGCGTGGTGGGATAGGAGCATCAAGTCCCTGGAACACATTAAGTTTGGCAGAAAGAAGCTCCTGATCACTGAATTGTTTGGAAGCAACCCATTCACCAGACTTTTGGATAACAGATATAGTGTTGAGAGGATTTGGATCTCTATATGAAAAGAATTCCAAGATGCCATCTAGGCCGGAGTACACCGCTCCACCTCCGTAGGCACCGCCCTTTTCTCTGATTTCCGGATGAAGATATTTATGTGTCAAGAGCGAAGACAGAATTCTCAAGGCGGCAGAATCTTGATGATGGTATTCTACACCTTTAATTGCCATACCAACATACGAAACAGCAAATGGCAATTTGAAATGTGTGTTAGAAGCACCCAATGATGTGATATCTGGGATGGAGGCGTTAGCCAACGAATTTTCCGCAAAGTTTCCAGTAAATTTAGATAACAAGGATTGGTTTGTTGCAAAGTTGTCAGCAGCTGCACTATAGGTCAGTCCAGCTTGCAGTGGAGTTGCCATAATGGCGAATTCATTGATTTCTTTTAATTTTGGAACGATATGCTCCAACAAGTCTGCTTCATTGTATTCAGCAGCCTTCTTGATCAATTGTACTTGTTCAACACCGTTCAAAATTTCATCTAAACGACGCTTTGGAAGAATACCCGCAGCTGCGTGTCGACGTGCATACGCATGACCATCCTGAGAAAGAGCAGACATAGCACTGGCTGCACTGCCTTGAATCAAAGGACGCAATTTTTCAACATTATCCAAGTTGGCCTTGAATAAGAATTGCTCGAGATATTCATAGATATGGGAAGTCTTTTCTTCAAGTGCAGATCCCCCAAGAGCCAAGTTCAATTCTGGCTGAGATCCAACAACCTTCGGGTCGCTCCTTACCACAATGGATGCATCAACTGAACCAGTATTTAATCGAATGAGATTTTCCAATTCACCCATCGTATAGTCAGAGGTACCAACATTGGTCAGAGCAGAGGTATAGAGCGGGAGGTAAGGGCGAAGGTGAGTAGGCAACTGCGACAAGTTTTTCAACAATTGAATGTATGAAACGCCTCTAGTCCCAGTTTCACGCACAAAGTAATTGACACCATTTTGGGAAGACTTTTGAACTTCAATTGGGGTCAACTCGGGAGAAATATCATCTGTCGTCAGAGTTGGCAAGACGGTCAAATCTCCTTCATCTCTTTCAGAAATGATTTCATTTTCCGCTTTAGATTTTTCTTCTGGAGTCAGGGAATCAATCTTGCTGGCTAACCTGTCTGCTTCTTCCCTTGCCATGTCAGCTTCATATGTTTCCGACGGTTTCATTAAAAACTCAAAGTAAGGCTTATCTATCAACTCCTTGACTTTCTGCTTGAAAACTTCGGGGTTGTCTTGAATGGTTTGTTTGAAGTTGGCAAGCATCTTTTCATCATCAATCAAATCAAAAACGTTGGTATCGTTGAAGACTCTAGGAATCAATTTTGAAATCATGTTCAGGCCATAGTTAGCCTCCACTTCTCTGAAACCAAGTTCGACCTGATTGATAATGGCCTGGACTCTGTCCTGCGGAATTCCATTGATTGAAATATCCTCAAGAACTCGGAAGACCGAATTTTTGAATAACTCCAGGTTCTCTTCAGTCAAACCTTGTAGACCGATGGAGAAAACAGATTTCCCTGGTAAATCATCAAACCCAGAATTGACAGTGAAATCTGTACCAATTCCGGAATCAATGAGGGCCTCATGGAATGGAGAAGAATGTCCAGACATAAGCAATAAGCTTAAAACTCTCCACAAGGTGACAGTATCCAGATCATTAGAGTCCGAGATAATCCAAGAAAGGGACATTTTATTCTGCCGAGATTCGTCGAAAAGGGGATCAATTGGGCCCTCAACTATGACTTTCTGATTCTTGGCCAACTCAATTGGTTGCTTCACCCCGAGTTTGAACTCTTGCTTCTCAAACGTCTTTACAACGTTGTAGATTGGCTCCAGAGCTTCTTTCAAATCCATATCACCGTAAGTAAAAGTTATGGAATTAGAAGGATGGTATCTAGATTGCTGAAAGTCCTTTAAGTCTTGATATTTCAAATCAGTGATAAATCTTGGGTCACCGCCACTGGATTGCAAGCTTGGATAAATAGATCTTAAATGACGTTCATGGAAAAAGTATGCTGGATCAGAAACCATTCCTTTCATTTCATTGTAAACGACACCTTTGAAAATAAGTTTGCCCTCTTCATCCTTCTCCAATCTCCAGCCTTCCTGTTTGAAGTCAGTCTCTCGGAGAAGCGGGTTGTACACTGAGTCCAAATAGACTTGTTGCAGATTCTTGAAATCAGTTTCATTCGTGGTGGAAAATGGGTAAAACGTATAATCCAACCCCGTCATCGCATTCATGAAGTTGGCCAATGATCGGGTCAACATGGCGAAGAACGGATCTTTTACGGGATATTTTTGAGACCCGCATAAGGTGGTATGTTCTAGGATATGGGGAAGACCAGAAAGATCGGGAGGGTTAGTCTTAAACCCAACCGTAAACGCCTTATTCGAGTCGTTTCTTCCAACATGGATGTGTCTGGCTTCAGTGTCAGGTTCTATCAAATCTAGTGCCGTCATATCTAACCTCTTGACATGTAACACATTTTTTACTTCATAACCAGAAATCTTATCACCAACCTTGTATTTGGCAGATGCATCGTGCATCATTCGCCTAAACACATGTTGAGAGTTCTGTTTTAATCCTCGAGATGCCCTCAGCATTGTTTAATGGAAGAAGTTGGGAAGCTCAATGAGCCTCACTTAGAATTTCATCTAAATTTGCAGCGTGGCTCTAGACCGTTAGCGTCTCTCAGTTGCAAATTACTAATCCATAGAAGAAGAATAAATAGTGAATCGCCAGCATTCGTTTTGAAATTGTAGGCTTAGACAATATAATTGTGAAATACTTGGGTCCTCCACTTCTGAAAGGTTAATATTTCTGTGACAAATTACATTGGACTTAAGCGGGCTATTCTGGATCATACGCGGATATGATATGACATAAGTCCTGGATCAGAAACTATTCTCCTCTAATTAACTAAATGATGTCGGTGTCATTACCGCCCTGTTCATCTATGATGAGAAGACGAACGGTTGTTTCGTTTTCACCCTGATTTAATAAGCACCAAAAGTACAAGAAACGAAAACTAACCAAAAGACTATCATTTGTCGAGAAAACAAACAAAATAAAACAACTAACTCACATGATATCCTTCCTCAGCTCATGTATACTAATAAAAATTATAAAAAAAATGAAACTGGAAAATGCGTATCCCCGGTTTCGCAATACTTTTTTGACCTAAGCAGCAGCAAATTCCATAAAATCTCAGATATATGAATAAACTGCTCTTCAACAACGCTTAAGCTGCTCTGCTTTGCATTGTAGTTGAAAAGTTTGCATGTTGGACGGAAATGCCTCAGTGCCTACAGCTCCTGATCTGAACATAGAGTAATAATCCTGATAACCTCTAAACTATTTCTACAAAATTTCTAATTAAACAGCTACTACCAGCCGTTATATATGTAATTATATTGCCACAGTGGCAAGTTAATAACGGAGAAACTGTCCGGAATATTTTTATTGTGGGGAGAAGATATAATTTGTCGCGGGTTGGGAAGGGGAGTAAGTCACTTGAACAAAAACAAAACAATCACAAAAAGTAGTTTTCCCGCTTCCCGAGGACAGTATTTATATAGCTCAATCGTGAAAAAAGATGGAAGGTGACGGACTAAATCAAATTGTCCGAGCCTTGGAAGTTGTCCATCAATCATCATCAACTAACAATCAACGACGGGAGGCACAAGACGTAAGTACTATAACCCGCATCGCCTTTTGGCACTTAATAGGCTAACGCAGCGCTATTAGTTCCTGGAAACCCTTAAACATAAAGAAGACGCGCCATATTGGGGCTGGCAGTTATCCAGCCCTAAGAGCAATAATCCTTTTATAGTTCGGCATTTCGGGTTGACCCTATTGTCACATTCAATCCAGTACAACTTTATCAATTACAATGAAGCAAGAAAACAGGCGGTAAGGAATTGGGTCATAGATCTGGCGACGACTGTAAAGTCTGATGATCCTCATTTCATAACGGAGAAAGTATCCTTCCTATGGGTAGCGGTTGCTAAACGGGTTTGGGGACTGGAAACCCTCGGCGATGCTGAGATCAGCGATGAGTCGGATGGATGGCAAAATATGGATAATTTGTTGGTTGATATGTGGAATCAATGTCCCGAAACTCGTGAATTATCTTTATCAATTTTTAGAACGCTATTTGAAGATTTGTACATGTTAGATGATCCGGTTGCCGCTACCCGGGCGAGCGTCTTAAGTGCACAGTGCATCGAAGTTGTGACTTCAGAAGAAAATCTTTGCGTGACATATGAATCTCGTGTGGATTCCCTGAAAAAATTGAGACATGGCACTGAAGGCTGGCTGAACCGTTGGGCCCAAGCGTTGGGCCAGTGCCTAACTGGTAACGGTAATGTTGATAATCCAGGGTTTGCCATAAAGATTTTAGAGACTTTAAAGACTTGTTTATATTGGGTTTTCCCAATGGCCATTAGAAATGCAAATCTATTGGAGATTCTAAGTACAGCCTTGACTCTTAATAATACCGACCCAAAGACCACGGCAGATATTATCAAAATTAAGATCTTAGCTACTGATTGCTTGCATATTTTATTCACGCGCTCATTTTCGAATGATGAAGATTTCCAAGCTATTGTTGGTGCGGTATTCCTTCCAGCCGGAATCCAGACTTTAACACAAGTATACGAATCTGTGCAGGTGTCGCCAGATCCAGAGAATTTTGACGACAAGGCTTATGTGCTATTAAAGAAGCTTGTTGAGATGATAATTGGCTTAGGTGAATTTCTCAGTGCCAAATCAAGATTGCCAGAAGGAGCTGATCTTCGTGGCTACCTGACTCTGGTCTTGGAGACCACACTCCACCCCAGTCTCGTAGTCTCAGGATTTTCGTTGCAATTTTGGTGTTCTGTCCTACGGATCGAAAACATGACGGGAAAAGAAAAGGTCAATGAACTTTTACCAGATTTGTTAAGCGTGGTTTCCAAGCGGTGTCTCCGATATGAAGATGTTGGTGAAGACCACGAGGCGAGGAAATTTTTAGATGTTGATTTTGATTCAACCCCAGAAATACATGTATTTTTGGGAAATTATCGGAGATTTATTGAAGATATTGTGCGGTTGGTGGTATGTGTAATGCCATTGAACTCTATAGCATGGTTGAAATCCCGCATGGAAGAATTTTTTTCTTCAGAGTTAGGTTGGCAAAGTTTAAACTCACAGAAATTAGACTACGAAGGCAATCCTTCTTATTACTATGCCTATTCCCAGTTCATGCTGGTAGAATCGGCTTTGCGGGGTGTTTCCAGATGGAGTGTATGGTATACTGGGGATGGCAAGGAAGATATTAATAGAAATATTGCGGCGGTAGTGGAAGACTGGGGACAAAAAATCATTGGTATGGACTTGAAGGACCCTGTATTGTTGAGAAAGATGGTTCAATGCCTTGTTCAATTTGCCCCGGTCCTCAAGGATTCCAAATTAATGTTTGCAGTTTTAGAACGAGTTTTAACCACGTGTACTACCGAATATCCACATGAGAAGCAGGGCGACGACGAGATACGAGAATTGATTCGAGATTTGCGGACCAGCTGTGGAACCGAACTGAATCGTCTTGCTTACATGATACCTGAGGCACTGATGCAAATATATGACGACTTGGAACGAGTTATCGGCGAAATCATCAACAGTGATAAATTAAGCGACCATGAGGCGGTTTCATTCAAATCATTTCTATTGGTAGTTTCACAACGCTCCCAGGTTAGCAATAAACCAGAAAGATTTGCATCAATTGTCGACCCAGTATTATCATCCTGGAGTGATGAAGGTACGATGAAGGGATTAACACAATTGGAATGGTTTATGGAAAGAGTTGGGATTGTCAAGATAGCTGAATATTTTCGCTCTAGGGGGGTCACAGCAGAAACTGATTTATTGAAGACGGACATGGACCAAACAGGAAGACAGTTAAAATCAGAACTTAAACAACAATGGTCCGCTATTTTCCCCATCCGAGCAACAAGAATATTTATACAATACACAATAGAGAAACTAGACCATTCATCTGAAGAGTACAATGACCTGCTCAAGTTGTGGAAACCAAGAATACAACCCATCTTACCGCATATCCTCCAACTGATCGCTCAAATTCAAGCATATCATAATCCCGAGAATTGGAAGAATTTACCGGCAGAGGTGCAGTCATTTGTTAGTTATTCGTGCCACGAACGGTTTTGGCAGGTCGGTGTGTCCACTCAAACCAAGGATGAATTTGTTGACGAGAATGTTAAAGCCATGCATACTTTGCGGGATTTTGCTGATTCTGTAGGCCATATTATCCGATACACTCGTGAATATGCATTTTTAACTCTCGGTTCTATCAGCCAGTTGGAAGAGACTATTTACGAAATTCCGGGAATGGCACAAAACCTCTGGCAAGCCTTAGCGGGAGATTCTGCGGGGATCACTTCTCACTCCTGGAGGCACATGATTTCTTTGGTTTTAAGAAACATTGTGAAAAATTGTCCAATCAATCATGTTAAACCATTTATGACTGAATTTTTACCGCCTCTGTTGGTTAAAATTGATCAAGTGTTAGTTGAGAAATGGAATAAGGTTTACCAAAAGGGCATTCAGTTAGAAGGAGGAGAGGAAGATGACGAATCCCTGTCTGAGGAAATGATGGAAGAACATTTATTGAGACAGTTAACTGCAATTGTTGACCGCCTGCTGATTGATTTGGTCGGGCAATTAGGCAACAAACAGCAGGGCCTCAATACAGAAACTAAACAACGACAAGCTGCTGAATTGAGAGACACTGTACTTGGAACGAAAGAAATCCTTGCCCCATTCTTGACTCTTTGTACACATATCATGACGTTTAAAGATGTTAGGTGCAGTTTCAACTGTTGTCTGATTTTGAGAAATATCTTGCCGCAGATCCTGCTCAAGGATTATGAAGTTGATTGTTTTTTGTGTGACAGTCTTACTAAAACGTGCCTGCAAATTCTCAATGACCCTTACTTTGCAGATGTCCACAACGAAGCCGGGTACATCTTGACCACGCTATATACCATTTTGAGATCTGAGAGCCAAAGACCTTTGGAAACCCTGTCACAATTACTACCAAATGTGTCATCACAAGAGTTTACTGACTTTGAGTTTAGGCTTGCTAACTTGAAGTCCCTTAGACAACAGCGAGGTGTTTTTCTCGAATTCTTGTCTCTGGTTCAGGCGATGCACTCTCAAGACAACAGTGGCGGTGATGCTAGAGAATTGCAAAGAAAGAGAGCCGAAAAAAAAAATGAAAAGAATAAATGGCTGACAAAAAAGAATAATTACGGTGGTAATCTAATGGACGAAGAGGGCCTAGAAAAAAGTGCTATAGCCAATCTTTTTGGTGAGTAATTTATAATAAACTACCTTTTTAACTAGTCAGGTTTTAAGTATAATGATATAAAATAATTGACACCAAGACTTAAATATTTAGACTCGTCCAATATATTTATTTGGGACAAGGATTATAGAGCACTTTCATAAAATGCCTGGAAACAACAAGCCTCCCGCCAACCTCAACAAGCTCAAGGATTTGATAGTAGAATACATTCCCGAATTCAACTTAGAATGATCATGTCTAGTATTATTCCTTGCGGTTCGGAATATTTCTAATCAGAGAGTAGGTTAACAGTTCCCTTGTTCCTATTAGATGGTGAAATTAGCCACTGAACATAACAATGACTGAAACTTGCATGTCATAGTATATCTCTAGTTTCGACAATATAGAAATGATCAGATTCGAAGGCATATGAATATAATAATAATCGATTTACCCCTGTGTACATAAATTCAAGTGAAATAGATCAAGCAGGAAAATTCGGTGGTATATACATTTAAATGATTGACAGTTTTCAACGTCGCTCCCAAATTTTGTTCGTTGAACAATTCAACCGAGCAGTTGTAGTTTAAACATAGTCTTGAATATATGCCAAAGTTATTGGTTCTTCGAAGTGAGTTTCCGTTTCAAATTCCTACTAAACTAGCTAAAAGCTGGCTGTAGCGTTAAATAATGGAAGTCAGTCCTGTTTGAGCTGACTGATTACTTTCATCTTTTATTCCAGATTACTTTATTGCCTTGAATACTACTTAATTATGATTTTTTTCGTTTAAATCGTTAGTCCAACGGGCGCAACTTGGGCTATGAGTGTTGATACTCTAAGCCCGCATGAAAATGTTTTAGGAAAGTTTCACATGAGGTAAATCAAATGTCGATCCCAACTTATTATAAAGTTTCGATTCGCAAAGCGCGATTATTTCATGACAACTATGAACAACCGAGTAAATTGAATGTAACAGTTCGAATATGGCACAGCACCTAGGAACTCCAAATGTCAATAACATATACACAGAACCAGAAGCAGCACCGGTTACACCAGATTCTTCATCTGATGATGATACTGTTGAAGAAAGCAAGGTGGTGGAGCTGGAATTTAAAGGTGGTAAAGGACTCAAGGCATTCAAACAGCAGCTACTAGAAAACTGGAATATCGATGATCAGGCTGCAACAATCAAAGTTAAAAATGTTAAATCTAAACGGGATATCAACACGATTGAGAATCTCCTAACCCGCAATTCTTCAAATAAAGTTATTCTTCGCTATTATTCTGATCAAAACATCTTAACCGCAATGCCTGAATTACAAGTACATGCTCATTCAATTAGAAAGATTTCATTCCAAATAAACAGCGAGTTGGTACTTCTGGAATTCCTACCAGATTGCCATTTCCAGGAAATGTCCCAAGACCCTGCTGTACCTTACGTCCATCCCGCTCTTCCTGAGAGGGCTGTGTATAGCAAAGTTCCAGATCTCACTTATTATTCAGTGAGACGCATTTTAGCAACATCAATTAACCCTCATGCACAATGTCCAACTCTAAACGTGGAATATGGAATGGCACAATCAGTAACAACATTGGTCAGGGATGGTCTAAACAACCTTCGCGCGTCTGACGGCCTCTCTCAATCGCTCCTAATAAAGAGGTATGATAAGACTGGGATGGATTATGCGATCATTATGCGGTCACATTCCTTGAACAGTCTTGAGGCGATGGTTGACAAATTGATTTACCGCTGGGGCAACCTTCGGAATCTTCGTTCACTTGAGAATGAAGCCAAACATCTTGTAGTTGCGAAAGAATTAGCCAAAGTGGCAATTCGTCGTATACAGGTGTATAGATCCGAATTGTCGACATTTGAAGATTGGGAAAGAAGACGGCTTACTAGAGACCACTTTAATAGGTTGTTTGAACGGACCAGCAATGATGTATCAGAGGAAGAGGACCGCTTAAATCTAGAGGGGAGAGAAGAGCGCCAAATATTGAGAACTGCATTCTTAAAAGCTTTAAAGTTGACACCTTGGAAGATGCCTGAAGCTGAACGTGAAGTTGAACGTGAAGTTGAAGTTGAAGCTAACGTACGAATTGAGCCTGACTGGCCAGAAGTCCAGCCGTATAACCTTAATGGTTTGGAGCGCACATTCAGCGAATATTTGAGGGTACTCGATGACCTTGGTGTCTGGGATATTGAAATGCTGACCCAACGACGTGAGACAGGGCTGTGGTGTGGCAAAAGTCATAAGCTAAAAACAGTACTCGCAGCGATTCGTGATAATCTGGACACATTTTGGCGGAACCCATTGCCACAAAATCTGCTCAATCGTCAGGACGTTGAATGGATTATCAAGTATAGTCTATTCAGCAACCTCAACGATTTGCAAGGTGAGGGGTTTGATTCCGATCATGGTGGTATAAATGTATCAAGGGAGGTGATGGATCTTCCTCTGAACTTGATTTTCCATCAACCACGGCCAGAAATTGACGATGAGAGGACAATGGAATTCCACCTTAATCGGTGATATCCCTACCCATAGGTATCTAATTTGCTCAGTGGTTTCGTTGATCGACTCCCTCCAATCTTTTCTGCTAAATATCGAATTGCACCCATCCTGTGTCACCATCTGACAGTGACATCTGCTATAAGTTCTATAAAATTTATTTATCTATTCATTATTTTTTCGTAATATACTACTTCTGTTATTTAAAGATATGGTCAAGGTATGGTTATCAAGGCGAAGGGAAAACTCCCCATTCCATCAGTAAAAATTGGCAAGTTGAAACCCACATAGAATTTCAGTTCTATGACATCATTTTTAAAAAACAAAAAGAAAAATAGAGACTTTTCCAATTCCGGCCATGAATATACACTGTGAACGATAAACGGGCTATAATTTGACTAGGAAATTCCGCTCATTTCTTTTTCTGCACAGCCGCATGTAATGTTTCAGAGATTTATTTTTTTTTTTGGAGGGGGGAGAGAGTATCTATATAGTCGATCCCAACTTCCTTAAAAATTGAAGTAGCGCTACGCGCGTTTATTACTTCCTGATACCCCATCGAGAGTGCAAAATTGACCCGGAACTATGCCACAGCATTTGCAACGTGCCAGTAAGGAAAATATGTTTGTGAAAACCGGGAAGGTGCCAGTAATGTCGGAAATGACACCAGATGACGAAGCCGTTGAGGAAGATAATCTTCTTAAACAACAGGCTAGGCAACTTGAATGTAACATTTCGAATCTGCCACAGCACTCAGTAACTCCGAATGTCAATAAAATTTATACGGAACCAGGTGCACAACCGGTGACACCAGATTCTTCATCTGATGATGATACTGTTGAAGAAAGCAAGGTGGTGGAGCTGGAATTTAAAGGTGGTAAAGGACTCAGGGCATTCAAACAGCACCTACTAGAAAACTGGAATATCAGTGATCAGGCTGCAACAATCAAAGTTAAAAATGTTAAATCTAAACGGGATATCAATACGATTGAGAATCTCCTAACCCGCAATTCTTCAAATAAAGTTATTCTTCGCTATTATTCTGATCAAAACATCTTAACCGCAATGCCTGAATCACAAATACATGCAAATTCAATTATGGATATTTCATTCCAAATAAGATGCGAGTTGGTACACCAGGAATTCCAACGAAATTGCCATTTCCAGGCAATGTCCCAAGACCCTGCTGTACCTTACGTCCATCCCGCTCTTCCTGAGAGGGCCGTGTATAGCAAAATTCCAGATCTCACTTATTATTCAGCGAGACGCATTTTAGCAACATCAATTAACCCTCATGCACAATGTCCAACTCTAAACGTGGAATATGGAATGGCACAATCAGTAACAACATTGGTCAGGGATGGTCTAAACAACCTTCGCGCGTCTGACGGCCTCTCTCAATCGCTCCTAATAAAGAGGTATGGTAAGACTGGGATGGATTATGCCATAATTATGCGGTCACATTCCTTGAACAGTCTTAAGGCGATGGTTGACAAATTGATTTACCGTGACGGCAACCTTCGGAATCTTCGTTCCCTTGAGAATGAAGCCAAACACCTTGTAGTTGCGAAAGAATTAGCCAAAGTGGCAATTCGTCGTATACAGGTGTATAGGTCCGAATTGGCGACATTTGAAGATTGGGAAAGAAGATTGCTTAGGAGGGACCACTTTAATAGGTTGTTTGAACGGACCAGCAATGATGTAGCAGAGGAGGAGGACAGCCTAAATCTAGAGGGGAGAGAAGATCGCCAAATATTGAGAAATGCATTCTTAAAAGCTTTAAAGTTGACACCTTGGAAGATGCCTGAAGCTACGGAACATGAAGCTGAAGGTGAAGTTGACGTTGAAGCTAACGTACGAATTGAGCCTGAATGGCCAGACGTCCAACCGTATGACCTTCATGGTTTTCAGCGACAATTCAGCGAGTATTTAAGGATACTCGATGACAATGGTGTCTGGGATCTTGAAATGTTGACCCAAAGACGTGAGATAGGGCTGTGGTATGGCAAAAGGCATAAGCTAAAAACAGTACTTACAGCGATTCGTGATAATCTGGACACATTTTGGCGGAATCCATTGCCACAAAATAAGCTCAATCGTCAAGACGTTGAATGGATTATCAAGTATAGTCTATTCAGCAACCTCAAAGATTTGCAAGGTGAGGGGTTTGACCCCGATTATGGTGGTGTCAATGTATCAAGGGATGTGATGGATCTTCCTCTGAACTTGATTTTCCATCAACCACGGTCAGAAATTGACAATGAGCCGACAATTCCATTCCACCTTAATCAGTAGTATCCCAACCCATAGCCATTATTTTTGCTCAGGGTCTTGGTAGATTGACTCCCTCCAGTCTTTCTCCTAAATTCGGATTGCGCACATCCAGTACCACCATCTGTGACATCTGCTAAAATTGCTACAAATTCTTTTTCTATTTATATATTTATTAATTATTCATGATCCCCTTCTCCTGTCATTTAAAATCTCAATTATATGGCACTACTTTCAAATGTAAATCTTTTATTCCAATTTGAGCCATGGATGTATACTGTGAATGATAAACCAGCGATTATTGAACTTGGATATGACACTCATTTCTTTTTCTTCACAGCCGCATGTCATGTTTCAGAGATTGTTTCCGAGAGAAAACAAATTGTCGATCCCAACTTCCTTGAAAAACGGAAAGCGCCACGCGCGACCATTACTTCCTGATACCCCATCGAGATAACAAATTGATCAGGAAGGTTATAAACTATGCCACAGCATTTAGAAGGAGCCAGTAAGGAAAAGATGTCGGTGAAAGTTGTGAAGGCGCCAGTAACATCAGAAATGACACCCGATGACGAAGCACAGAGACTTAACGAAAACATCTCGAATATGGCACAGCACTCAGGAAGTCCAAATGTCAATAAAATATACTCGCAACTGGGTCAAGCACAGGTGATACCGGGTTCTTCATCCGATGGTGAAACTGTTGAAGAAAGCAAGGTGGTAGAGCTGGAATTTAAAGGTGGTAAAGGACTCAAGGCATTCAAGCAGCGGCTACTGGAAAATTGGATTCTCAGTGATGACCCTATCACAATCAAAGTTAGAAATGTTAAATTCAAGCGCGATATCAGTACTATTGAGAATTTCTTAACCCAAAATGCTTCAGATAAAGTTATTCTTCGTTATTATCCTGATCAAAACATCCTAAGCGTAATGCCAGAATCAGGTGTTCATTCAAAGAGAATTCAAAAATCGAATGATAAAATCAGTGATCAATTATTACTTCAAAATTTTGTGAAAGATTGTCATTTTTACCAAGCGTTCCAGGATGCTGCCAAACCGATCGCACATCCTGCTCTTCCTGATAGGTCAGTCTACAGCAAGATTCCAGACACCTCTTATTATTCAGTAAGACGCCTTTTAGCATCATCCATTGATCCCAATGCACAATGTCCAAATCTTATTCTTGAGTACGGGAAGAGGCAACCAATAACAACCTTGGTGATGGACGGTCTAAACAACCTTCGTGCGTCTAATGGCCTATCTCAATCGCTCCTCATAAAGTTGAATCATAAGACAGGTATGGAATACGCCATTATTATGCATTCCCATTCGCTAGAAAGCCTTCTAACAAAAATAAGAAGTCTCATTTACGACAATGGGAATATCCGATCACTTGTGAATGAAGCCAATCACCTAGTCGTTGCTAACGAGCTAATTAAAGTGGCACTTCGCCGGATTGAGGTATATCAGTCGGAATTGCGGGTACTAGCAGATTGGGAAAGGGGCCGATTTCAGAGACCGAATTTTAACAGTTCGTTTGAATCGACTACCAATCGTTTAGAAGGGGACAAGGATCGTAAAAAGATGAGAAATGAGTTACAGGAATGCTTAGATTTATCTTGGGTCATGCCTGATACTGGCGAACGAATTGAGCCGGAATGGCCAGACGTTCAACCGTATAATCTCAACGAGTTACATGCGGTATTCAGTGAATACTTGTATGTACTCCATACCCTTGGAGTCAGAGACATAGAAATGTTAAGTCAAGAAGAGGAGGCTGGGCTTTGGTTTGGGAAGTGCGACAAAATAAAGTCAGTCATCTCAAAGATCCGCCATAATTTGGATACGTTTTGGCGAAGCCCAATGTCACAGGATGAGCTCAATTGCCAGGATGTTGAATGGATTATCAAATATAGCCTATTCAGCAATCTCGACGATTTGCGAGGTGAGGAGTTTGATCCTGATTATGGCGGAGTCAATGTCTCGAGGGAAGTTTTGCGTGTTCCTCTTAACGCGATTTTCCACCAGCCACGGAGGGAAATTGAGGATGAGGCACCGCTTGAATTTCATCTTCAGCTGCGACGCCCCAATCCATAGATATTTTGCTCAGGGCTTTCGTTGATTGACTCCCTCCAATCTTTTATGCTTAAATTCCAACTGGGCCCATCCAGTGTCATCGTGAGACATCTTCTATAATTGCTACGAATTCTATTTATATATTTATTATTTATTCATGATCCCTTCTCCTGTTATTTATATATATCGAGTCAAGATATGGTTATAAAAATGTAACGGAAATCTAAAGATTCTAGTGGTAAAACTGGTAAGCCAAATCTGAATTCAAAATCTTGAATCTTGAGGAATCTCAGTTACTTGGCACTACTTTCAAATGTGAATCTACTATTCCGATTTCGGACATGGATGAATAATGTGAATGATAAACTAGCGTTACTTGAACTTGGTTAGACACTCATTTCTTTTTCTTCACAGCCGCATGTAATGTTTCAGAGATTATTTTCAGGGGAGGAGTAAATTGTCGATCCCAACTTAACTGAAACACGAAGAATCACTGCGCGCTATTTCCTGATGCCTGATAGCAAATTGACCCAAAACACTTTTAACTATGCCACAGCCTTTAGAACGTACCAGTAAGGAGAATATGGTCTTAAAAACCGGGGAGGAGCTAGTAACATCGGAAATGACAAAAAATGACTATACTCGTGAGGAAGATAATCTTCTTACACAACAGGCTAGGCAACTTGAATGTAACATTTCGAATCTGCCACAGCACTCAGTAACTCCAAGTGTCAATAAAATATATACGGAACCAGATGCAGCACCGGTGACGCCAGATTCTTCATCTGATGATGATACTGTTGAAGAAAGCAAGGTGGTGGAGCTGGAATTTAAAGGTGGTAAAGGACTCAGGGAATTCAAACAGCAGCTACTAGAAAACTGGAATATCGATGATCAGGCTGCAACAATCAAAGTTAGAAATGTTAAATCTAAACGGGATATCAACACGATTGAGAAATTCCTAACCCAAAATTCTTCAAATAAAATTATTCTTCGCTATTATTCTGATCAAAACATCTTAACCGCAATGCCTGAATCACAAGTACATACATATAACACTCTGGGGATCGTAATGAAAATAACGAACGAATTGGTGCTACTGGAGTTCCAACGAGGTTGCCATTTCTTCGAAGTGTACCAAGAAGCTGCTAAGCCTTACGCCCATCCTGCTCTTCCTGAGAGGGCCGTGTATCGCAAAATTCCAGATCTCACTTATTATTCAGTTAGACGCATTTTAGCAACATCAATTAATCCTCATGCACAATGTCCAACTCTAAACGTGGAAAATGGAATGGCACAATCAGTAACAACATTGGTCAGGGATGGTCTAAACAACCTTCGCGCGTCTGACGGCCTCTCTCAATCGCTCCTAATAAAGAGGTATGATAAGACTAGGATGGATTATGCAATCATTATGCGGTCACATTCGTTGGATAGTCTTGACACGATGGTCAGGACACTAATATATAATAACGGCAATGATCCCCTACCACGAGCTAAACACCTAGTAGTTGCGAAAGAATTGGCCAAAGTGGCACTTCGTCGTATACAGGTGTATCAATCGGAATTGCGGGCATTTGAAGATTGGGAAAGTAGACGGCTTACGAGAGACCACTTTAATAGGTTGTTTGAACGGACCAGCAATGATGTAGCAGAGGAAGAGGACCGCCTAAATTTAGAGGGGAGAGAAGAGCGCCAAATATTGAGAACTGCATTCTTAAAAGCTTTAAAGTTGACACCTTGGAAGATGCCTGAAGCTGAACGTGAAGTTGAACGTGAAGTTGAAGTTGAAGCTAACGTACGAATTGAGCCTGACTGGCCAGACGTCCAACCGTATGACCTTCATGGTTTTCAGCGCACATTCAGCGAGCATTTGAGGGTACTCGATGACCTTGATGTCTGGGATCTGGAAATGTTAAGACAAGAAGATGAATGTGCTCTTTGGCTCAGGGAAGGGAGAAACGTGAAATCAGTGCTTACAGCCATCCGTCATAATATGGACACATTTTGGCGGAACCCATTGCCACAAAATCAGCTCAATCGTCAGGACGTTGAATGGATTATCAAGTACAGTCTATTCAGCAACCTCAACGATTTGCACGGTGAGGGTTTTGATCCCGATTATGGTGGTGTCAATGTATCAAGGGAGGTGATGGATCTTCCTCTGAACTTGATTTTCCATCAACCACGGCCAGAAATTGATGATGAGCGGACAATTCTATTCCACCTTAATCGGTGATATCCCAATCCATAGCTTTCTATTTTTTGCTCAGGATTTGCGTTGATTAACTCCCTCCATTCTTTCTGCCAAAATTCGAATTGTGCCCACCCAATGTGACGATTTAAGAGTGACCGTTTCTACAGTTGCCACAAAATATGCAATATGCTTCTTTGTAATCAAAAGCAAATTTCTCCGAAAAATGTTAGCTTTTCAGGTTGACTAGAGGTAGAAGTCATGCAACTTAATACGCACGAAGCATTTTACTGGAGAGTACACATGGGGAAATCTGAAGACAAGATCCGGTGACATAAAATAACTCGGTTCCAGAAATATCAATAATATTCCTGAAGAATCTATGACAGGTCACAAGATTCCATAGCGGCGAAATTGGTTATCCACTTCGACGTCACTATCTAGCAGGACTAATTGGATGTTTCGTTGAAATTCATTCCGTTTCTGGTTGTCACAAGTTTCAATTGACAGTAGTCTATCACCTCCAGTTTTCCATGATAAGTTTTCTGTCTTAAATGGCTAACCCTTCTCCATATTTATTCTACCATTAGCATAGAAAAATGCATACTGGTAAGCACAAAAGAACTTAATCTCCAATATCTACACTGATGGCAACACCCCTAGATGGAACGCATAGCATTAAGCCGAACAGATACTTCAAGCAGATTACCATGGTATTAGCATAACCTGGCTGTCAGACTGTTTTCCCATTATAATTGGTCCTTTTTTGTTCACATGCTACACATGTTCTGTGAAAGGTTGTGTTTCAGCTCGCCGGCTGAAGCATTTCAAGCATGATGTTTACCATGCACAGGTGTTACTTAACTCTCAAAAAGTGCCAAAAGTTATTTCAACAGGGATGGAAATCGAATATTGCTTATTTCAACCGTTTGTGGCCATCTTGAGAATCAAAATTCGTTTCTCACTTGGATGGTACCCCACATCGAATTTGTCCCGACAAATCTCCGAGATTCTTCCCGCCGATAGCCCGGCCACCACATATACATAAAAGGTGGAGAGTCCCATCAAGCAAAGCCTTAGCGTATATTTATTTTGTAGCTTCGATTCTTTTTACTATTTTTCACTCTGAAGGAAACTGATATCTAATACAAATAAGAAAATGTTGCGAAGAGGAACGTTCATTCAATGCCGCCAATTCAGTGCCAGTGCACGACGATTGCAGATCAACAAAGTGATGAAGGATGCTGACGAGGCATTAACCAAGTCCAGATTGAAATCTGGTGATACACTATTAGCTGGCGGTTTTGGATTAAGCGGAATTCCTGGTACTTTGATAAAGGGAATTGCAAACCGACCTGATATCACTCATTTGACCGCGGCATCAAACAATGCGGGAATCGATGGCGTTGGATTAGGGGTTTTATTGGATACAAAGCAAGTCTCTAAACTGTACGTGTCCTATATTGGGGAAAATAAAACATTAGAGCGACTGTATTTATCGGGTCAATTGGAAATTGAACTGACTCCACAAGGTACCTTGGCAGAGAAATGCCGTGCTGCTGGGGCAGGAATTCCAGCATTTTATACTCCTACTGGTGTGGGTACTATTGTTGAGACTGGCAAGCTTCCAGTTCGATTCTCAGAGGACGGTAAGAGTGTAGTGAAATATTCTGAGCCTAAGGATAGCAAGGTTATTGATGGCAAGAAATACTTGTTGGAGAATGCTTTGTATGGTGATGTTGCAATTATCAAGGCCCACAAAGCTGATAAGCTTGGTAACTGTGTTTTTAGGGCCACAGCTAATAACTTCAATGCATGCATGGCCAAGGCAGCCAAGTTTACCCTTGTGGAGGCTGATGAAATCGTGCCAGTCGGATCAATTCCACCTGCTGAAGTGCATCTTCCTGGTGTCTACGTCAACGGTGTGATTCAATCTACAGAACCAAAGCAAATTGAACGGCTTGTATTAAAGAAGACTCCAGAGGAAATCGAAGCCCAAGTACATGATGCTGGGGTTAGAGAAAGAATTATCAAGCGTGCTGCCCTTGAATTCGAAAACGGTATGTATGCCAATTTGGGAATTGGTATGCCAACGTTGGCACCTAGCTTTGTTGATCCTACTGTTTCTGTCCAACTGCAATCGGAGAATGGTGTCCTAGGCGTTGGCTCATATCCTGAAAAGGGCCAGGAGGACTCGGATTACATTAATGCAGGCAAGGAAACTATCACCTTGGCAGATGGTGCTAGCGTTTTCGGCTCTGAGGAATCCTTTGGCATGATTCGTTCAGGCAGAATCAATATCTCCATTCTAGGTGCAATGCAGGTTAACAAGTTCGGAGATATCGCCAACTTCATGCTCCCAGGACGTGTTAAGGGCATGGGTGGTGCCATGGATTTGGTTGCCAATCCAGCACACACTAAGATCATTGCAACCATGGAACATACAGATAAGAAGGGCAACTCTAAGATTCTCAACGACTGTAATTTCCCACTCACGGGCACAAAGTGCGTCTCCAGAATCATTACCGAGTTGGCAGTGTTTGATGTGGATCATAAGAAGGGCCTCACCCTCATTGAAACTGCTCCAGGCGTTTCTGTTGATGAGATCAAACAAAAGACCGAAGCTGACTTCACAATCAGTGAAAATCTGAAAGAAATGGAAATCTAAAAAAATATTAATAAAGTACTGTTTGTCGCGTATATTATATAGCACCTAACTAAGATCATAAGACAATAATTCCAACGCCTTGCCCTTCAGTTTTTGAATACTCTTGACAAAGATCTCATCGGGCTTCATGGCACCGGTGGATTCAACATTGAAAATGAAATGATCTCTTTGTCTGCCCAATCGGACTTTACCCTTGAATTCATCATGTCGTAAAACTTCTCTGGAAACTGTGTCCTTTCTAGTATCCTTAACAAAGGCGTTGCCCTTAGAATCAATTCCAATGACCCCAGGTGGGAAACATTTTTGGAACCTCTTGGCTTGTTCTCCGCTAATTGGTTCATCGCCGAGAATATCAATGGTAGGAAGTAATCTATAAGAAGCAGTAGCCACTGGAGAGAATTTGGCGTGATCAGAACCGATACCTAAAACAGCATATCCAATTAACTTGATCTCTTGCTTAGGTCGCAACTTTGCAATCAGAATGTCGGGATTCAAAATTTCGACATCGGCCCAATCTTCTTGTCCTCCAAATGGTTCGAACTTCAAATCCCGAGCATAAACATTAGAATTTTTGTATAGTATATTAGGATCAGTGCAGTCTTTAGGAGCATCCGGGATTTTGGAACAGGTAACATCCAAAACAAATCGAACCGTGTTGTAGTTATTAAATAAAGAGCCTGGTTGACCATCTTCTCCAATTTCTGGTTGCGCATTTGGGTCGTACCATGCTAAAGTGTCAGGATCCATTTTAATTGGAATTAAACCTAATCTTTGGGCCAACACTTCATCTTGAATAATTGATGTATTGTTATAAACTTCGACCGTTTCAAATGCAACAGTAGGGATTTCTGAGATCATAATTCGTCGGAAGGCGTTTGCCAGAGATGTATCAATTCCAACCATGTCGAAGTTGGCAGATAGGTCATTCAAATGGTACACTTTCATCTCAAAGTTTTCCTTGAACTTCTCCAAGTCCCATGCTAAATCTTCACCAGGGTAATTACCGGGGAAATCGTCCGACTTTGTGTTTGTGACTCTGTCGTATTCAATTCCCACAATTTTGCGTCGGTCGGTCATTGTTGTGTGTATGGTTGAAGAAGAGGAACCGATGATATCAGAAAAAATTGATGAAATTTCAAATCTCATAAAAAAAAAAAAAAAAAAAAAAAAAAAAAAAAAAAAAAA
>PPJG02000074.1:0-44782 GCA_003705695.2 Blastobotrys serpentis
CTACCTCCAAATTGCTCCGGCGGCAGAATTTTCTCAGTTAGTGATGTGAGTCGCCGTTGAATGATTTTCTCTAGTAATTTCCCCATAGTGTTCAATAAGGTAATTGGCCTATAAGATTTTGCCAGTGTGGGCTCTCGGTTTGCTTTGGGTATCACCACAGTTAAGCCCTTACGAAACGCTCTGGGGTGATAGCCATTGCCCACACAGAACCGAAGTACCTTGGTCAGCAACTTTCTAAAGGAAAGAGATTTCCAAGCTTGCTTCAGCGCCACAGTTTTGATTTGGTCTGGGCCTGGTGCCTTGTTCGGGCTTTGTTCATCCAATGCTCGCTCAATCTCCCTTGTTCTTAGCCTTGGCCACGTCTCATCCGATTGGATGGGAAGTAGTTCCGGGAAAGATTCAGGGACTTCAGGGAATAAGGTCCTTTTCAAAACCTCGACCTGCTCCGAATTTAACTTTTCAATCAGAATCGATCGTAACTGTCCCCTCAACCCCTCCAACTCAGATAGGTGATTACTATGATACATACCATAGTCTCAATGATTATCGCAGTCTAGCTTTCGGTAATATAAAGCCTGATAAGCGCTATTCTATTCACATCACGTGACTTTCCACGTGACCATTCCAATGGGATTATAACCACCACTAATTTCTGAAAATTTTAAGTACGGTCATACCTACAGGGCAACACTTTCTCTCGTTCGATCGGATATAGTTAAGCCTGTAAGGGCCATATTCAGTAGCGCGGTCGGAGACGACGCGCGAACGGATGGTACTGTACTTTTTATCTTATACAAATCCATGTTATATATACGGAATGTATAAAGGATATATAAATCTAGTGATATGCAAGCGATTGCTAGGTCAGTTTGCAGGCATGTGTATATTCGTATATATATATATATATATATTCAATCCATATGCAAATAGAAATCCTTCAAGACCAGAAACTTAACTTTGTTTTTCACAAGTTCAGTCAATGCGGTACGTAAAGCTGGTTCGAAAACCAATGTATATACATATCGGTATGCATTGTATCGGCCAGATCGATATGGAATAAATCCGATCGAGAACAACAAACTATATATATGGTGAGCAAATTTTTGGTTGCCGTAATACCTAAAATTGCATGCACACCATAATTCACTATAGTTTGTCATTCTTATTACACTATTACACTATAACACTTATGACTTCTGTGTGATAGACCTGAGTAGTCATTAAATTGTGAAATTGTTATGCTCGTTACACAGCTCTAGAGACTCCAGACTGTAGCAGCTAAGGGCTTCAACAGGAATTGTACATATTTGCATTAGAAAAGTATGAATGGTGATAGTTACTTTGAATTGTAGAAACCAAATATTCTAAAGGTTATATATTATTCCAGTCTCCCTCATTCTCCTCTTTTTGGCAAGAATACAGTGAGCTGCAAAAGCATATGAAGCTCAGCTCCAGCTCGGAATCTAACGCAGTTCCTTGAATAATTCACTAGTCTGTTTCGTTTATAGATGATCTTATTACGTTGAACGCAGTATTCCACTATACGAAGTGTAAGTTGACTATCATGGATCAATAGGCACAAGATATGTTGCAAACTGGGAAAGTGGACTTAGAGAACTTCTTGATTTCTACTTTGAGTGGAGATTCAGACAGCGGAAATTTAGTGCAGGAAACTGATAAAAGAAGCGGTACATCCCTAAATACGAAACTGTAAATGTATGTTATATATAAGCAAAGGAGTAGTATCATTTCTCATAAAACCCAAGAGGCCATAAATAATTGATACTAAAAAAGCAATTAATATCAAAAATCCTATAAATAAAACCCATATGTCGCAATCTAATAACCACCTCTATATCACTCCAAGGTAAATCATTGAAACCATTTCAAAATAAGTGCTTAATTTTAAACGGAGCTGACGTTTTTGCTTCTGCCAGAATCATTAGAAGTATCGTATCATGAACTTCTTTTAATTCTGAACTAGGGCAGCTAGAATTTCCTGTCTGAGTGCCGACTATGCACTGAAAAGACCAAAACTCGTTTAATGGATTAAATCTTTGTTATAATATAAGGTCATATATATATGTACATCAAATTGGAGACGTCATTAGAGCAAAATGCAAAAATTATTTGGCTTCAGGAGAAGCATTAGTACCGTGTTCAACATCAGCCTTTGGGTTGTAAGCATGGGCGGAAGGTTGAACTTCGTTGGAAATGTCTTTTCCGTAGCTAGCGGATTTCCAAGGTGGGATGCCAGAGGCAAACATTTGGTCAATTTGTTCTAAAGTGAGACCCTTAGTTTCAGGGACGCAGAAGAAAACGAAGATAGCTGAGAAAAGCAAGCAACCGCTGAAAACGTAACCATATTTGAATGAAATGGCACCAGTGATAAAAGGTGTAAAGAAGGAGATCAAAAAGTTCCAAACCCAGTTACCGGTGGTTGCCAGACCAACACACTTGGACTTGACTCTCAATGGGTAAATTTCCGAACAATAAACAAAAGCAATTGGAGCCCAGGACACAGCAAAAGAGAAAATAAAGAAACAAGTTACCGCAATCATTCCCTTTCCGACGGAGGTATCAGATGGTTGATTAGTACCGTTTGGATACAAGGACGCAGTACCCAAAGATGCATAAATGATGAAGAAGACAAACATAGCAACGGATCCCCAGAACAAACAGTTTCTTCTACCGAAAGTTTCAACAGTGTAGAACGAAACAAATGTAGAAGCAAAATTCACAGCTCCGAAGATCATAGAGGTGGCAAAGGAATCAGTCATACCAATGGCTTGGAAAATGGTAGTACCATAGTAGAAGAAATAGTTAGCACCAGCAAGTTGTTGTAAGCATTGAATAAGGAAGCCGAGGAAGGTTCTCCAACCAATGTGTGGGCTACCAGTGAAAACTTCGGCCCAGCCAGCTTTACCTTCTTCGCGTTCATGCTCAATGGAGGCCACGATTTCATCAATGCTCAGCTTGATCATAGGGTCATTTGGATCACGCTTGTTGACATAACACATGGCATTGGTAGCTTCTTCGACACGGTCCTTGGACAGCAAATATCTTGGGGATTCCGGCATAAAGGCAACACCAACAACAAGAATGATGGCCCAGGCAAATGTAAGACCTTGAGGAATTCTCCAGGCACCAGTGTCGTCTCTTGCATTGGTTCCGTAACACACACAATAACCAATGAAGATACCTAAAGTAACGAACAGTTGATAAGAAGACACCAAGATACCACGGATTTCCTTTGGAGCAGTTTCAGATTGGAACATAGGAACACAGACGGAGCAGGCACCGATACCAATACCGCCGATAATACGACCGATCAATACTTGATACCAAGCATCAACAGCAGTGATCTGAATCAAGTTACCAACAACATAGAAAGCGCAGCTTACGAAAATGGCGACTTTTCTACCATAGTTATCGTTCACTCTACCGGCAGTCAAACAGCCGATGACTGCACCAATCGAAAAGATGGAAACAATCAACCCCTTTCGAACCTTAGAGAAGTAGTACTCATTGACATCGCCAACTTGACCGAAATGCTGTAAAAAGTTCGGCATATTGATATAACCGGAGATCGTACCAGTGTCGTAACCAAAAATGAACCCTCCCATAGCCAGGAAGAAACAAAGGGTCGAGACCAACAAGTAGTCTGATTTCTTGTTTCCTTCTTGATTCTTAACTGCTGCTCTTAATTCTGGATCATCAATGGGTCTTGGAGCTGGGACAGAGTCTCCCTTCTGCTCCTTGATAGATGAGGCAGCCGATGAATTATTATGATAACCACTAGAGTTTCGTCTCTCCATTTCTACTTGTGAAAAATAAAATTATGGGGAAAAAGGAGAAGAAAAGTATATGATTTTATGGGGCAATGATGAAAAAATAAAATAAACTACACGGGGGCCGTTTTTATATGTGGATAGATTTCAACTTTTGTCCTTTTCCAATGAAACTCATGATTTCCAATTTAGGAAATTTTCGATATATTTTCTTTTTTGGAATGGTCACACTTTTCCATTGTTCTAAATTTGTCTTAAATTTGACAGATCCATCGGTTTATAAATATATAGAAAATGAAATTAAGGAAGAAATATATTTATCTACACGAACCATCTTCTGCTTGCTTTATTTTTTCTAACTAATCAATGCTTAGGTTTGTAATCTTGGTAAAGTTTTGCTATGCAAGGTTCGGAGATGTTAATTGTGAGACCTTCGGAAAAACTTTCGCAACGACCCTATCGGATAAATTTTTTCTTCCGACGGACTCCGACATAAAAAATTTCAACAAAACACATAAATCTATGAAATATATAATGACGAATTTAACCAAGTACTTCAATAGGCATTCCATAGTATATATTTTTTAAATAATTTCAGCAGATCGAGTTTTGATAGCAAAAAAGTGTTGTTTAATTCTGTTCTTGCCCTTTGTTTAAATGCCGATTTTGCACCGGGTGTTTTCTTTTTTTCGGAAGGTAGCCACATACCTGGCATTAGATTGGCCATCGAGCCGAGACCAACAAAAAGTCGCCTTCTCAACATGACTGCGAAAAGCGGGTTCTTCGGCCCCTGGATAACCTGATGATTCAATGATTCAGGTCCTAGGCGTCTGCCGAAATCGGCGATTCGGAACTTGTTAAAAGCGAGCTCCATAGGAGGAAACGAAATAGTAGCGTGTATCCGATTTTTTTACTTTATTCATATATTTGATTGATGACAGTATTGGAATTATATATATATATATGAAACGTGGCTTGATTAGACGAATATAAAGATGCAAGTACATGAAAATCTCTTAAAAAAAAGAATCAAAAATGAAACTGAAAAGCCGCGCAAGCGAGAAATATTCAAATTATATGATCTTACATGCGGCAAACCTACCAGCAGAATTAATCCGATCAACTCAATAATCCTGAATCAGAATTTAGCGTAGACGCAATGCATGCAATGAATCAAATCTCCGTCTGTTGTTTTTATGTGGTTATGATAAATACCTGTGACAGTAGTAGCGAAGAATTTTAATAGGAACCATCTCTATTATTCCAAAACTTAGGTGGGATTTAATCAAGTAGTAGTTGTAGCTTTCAAAAAACACCTTTATTTTAATGGTACCGGGTTTCAATATTGCATATCTAGATGCATTCTTCTGTCCGCCAAGGAGGCGGCTTGAGTCTATGCGAGATGAAATGACGTTTGCAGATAACACTCAACAAAACTGCCCTACCGTCAGTGCTGTTTTGCTTTTTCCGACAGGCGGGCAAAGTATCGCTACAACCCACTCTGCGGGAAACATAGCTCCGCAGGTTTGCAGATATTGGGTGATATAGTTGTGGTTCTCTATTCATATGTTTTGTCTGCAATCCCTAAAGTATATTTAAAAAAAATGTGTAGATAGGCGCGGAGATCACGTATCAATGGTAATTATATCTGATGAAGTAGTCGCTTTTTATGATGCGTTAAATTATTTCAGTTATGGTAACGGCTGTTTTTACACTGGTTCGTTTCGTTACTTACAAGATCGTTCCTTTCATAGCTTCCCAAGAACTCAAATATAATAAAAGTAGTAGAAGTTATTATCTGAAGTTCCCCCATTGAGAGTGACCATGCTCATAAGTTTAAATGTGCCACACTTACAGGACGCCCCTTTCATTTATTCTCAATATTGATATTGGTTAAACAAAACCATTATTTTTGTCTTAGGAGCTTTTTCTTTAAAAAAACAACAACTATAATGCAAGAGTAGACAAATTGCGAAGGCTGGATTTAAAAGAAGAGAGACAGGATTCCGTGTCTAAAACAGTCTTTACGCTTCCTTGGTCCACTTGATCCCGCCAGAAACAGTGGAAATCCACTAGCAGCTTTGTATGCAACTTGAACAGCTGAGTTTCGAACTCGGCTGAAATATCAACTCTGATATCAGCTTCAGAAACTGCTCCAAGAAGGAACTGTAAAACTTCTTCCTCCATTTCACGAAGTGTGGAAAGGATAAGGTACTTCCTCCACTGATAATTTGAGAGCTGATCTAGAATATACGCAGAAATGTGAATAGATACTAAGGCAAGCGAATACCACGGTTTACGAACGTCTCCACCAAAGGATCCCGATTCAGCTACCAATTGGCGACCCTTTTCAGCGTTATTAACGCAAAACCAGTGATAACATTTTAACCCGAATCGTCCGGTAGTTCGGAAATCAGTAGATGGATCTGTTCCTTGAAATCCCAAGTTCACCCAGTTCAGATTGTATTTGCCCTTTTCGTAGGGTTCAGAAACTAATATGGTTCCGTCAAAAACAGCTCTGTGCATTTCAATAAATGCACTAGAATCGCCTTCCCAGGTAGGTTGAACCTTAGATTCTGACCTAAGCTGGACTAACCGTAGCATTCTGTACACCACCAATGATAAAACAAGAGCTCTTCGGATATCTTTACTGTCTGGTATCTTCTTGATAGACTCAATTGCCGTCACTACGTCGTCATTTGAATCCTCTACCATCTCCTCTAGCGGACCAACTAGTTTTCTCGACAATAAAAATTGTATGTCAAGGTTCATTATGGTTTCATCCACCCCTTGTTTCTTCAAATCCTGACATACTCTTTGAACCTGGCTGGTCCTGTAAATTTGATATCCGATCCATTTCAGACTACGATAAATATTAAACAAGATATATTGAGAGAATATAGGATATGAATCTTCATATTCTACATACTTCCCTCCTACAAAGTTAATCCATTCAGTTAGAGTCGTCATCGCCATTTTAAGGGTCTTTGTGGATTGTCAGATGGTGCGAACTCCTCGGTCCCAAACGCTTGAATGTCCGCCTTTTTAAAACAATCTGAAAAATGTAATACAAATGTAATAACCACTCTCATTTAGTATGTTTAGCCTATGTAATTTTTCATCGTGGCTTTGGGCCTACCATTCTATGGTAATGCGTAGGCTCAAGGTACGGAAGACTTAAATGTCTCTCACTGTATGATTTGAATCCCATGACGTCGTATAATTTCTTCCCATCAACGGTTGCTTTGATTTCGATTTTCGTAGGACCCTTTGCAGAGTTTATACCATCGGTGAACTCTACATCGTCCTGAGGGATATCTCGTAAGACACGTTCCAAGGTCCATTTTCCTAACCCTTTCCGTTGATATTTAGGATCAACCATCAGGAAATGTAAGTGGTAGATATGACTCTCAGGATAATTTTCATCTTCCAACTGCTGAAATGACATTCTGGCCAACTCTGAAATGTTTTTCACATCGCTCTTTGCTTCAGTCTTTTCCTTTTGACATTCATCGGTATAATAGGGGTTAACTGGCGGGTTGTTGAAGAACTTGAAAAAATTGATCACTTTGAACTTAAGATTAACCCATTGAACATAGAACCACCATCGAAGTCGGTACAACAATTTAAACCAATTACCTTGTTGTTGTGAAACTAACCCTTCGGCAACTTTGGGTGCATAAGGTTCAGGATAGGCAATGCTCAAGTAGGCTACCAAATCTTCAGCTTCATTATAGAGTCCATAGCATTTATACCTTGGGTTTAGGCACTCCTGTAAGAATGCTCCTGCGGTCCAATGGCTGATTGTCCTGTAGAGCTTTGCCTGACGAATGTGCTCCTTGAACAACGATTCTGGATCGCGAAACGTTTGTCGTAATTGTTCAATCCCCACTATATGATAATTTGGCATCGTACGGTATTTGGTGAGTATATTATTCTCAAATGCACGATTCCTCAATTCACCAACCTTTAAAGCATCTTGAAATGTAAATGTCCACGGATTCAGTTGTTTAAAATCCAATGTTTCATTGTCCAGCTTAATGCTGTCGCTAAAGAGAGGCATCCTCAAAATATGTTCTGTGTAAATAAATATGTCTATATATAATGTATCCTATATGACAGAATGAGTTTCCCTTAAACGTTGAGCGTACTACCTTCTTCAGGTTATCCTGCGAAGAGATGGTGACTCATCAGTGAGAATTTCCTTTAACGGGCAGCCACAGAGTCAGCACAACGTGAATCCAGCGATTGAACTTTGAGAAGTCCTCAAATCCCAAGAACTGAAATCGAACAGGTAATTTCTAGCGCAGCAATAAATAGATGCTCCTCTAGTATAAAGAACCGTTCAGGATATCTTCAGGTATTTCAAGATCGGGTTAGGGGTTCTGTGAATTACAGTGATAGGTAACTTTCAGCGGCTGAAAAAAAATGAGTAAGTGAATTTTTCATCCCCAGTCAAAAACCTTGAACTGATAAAACTTTTATGCTAAAAGGCTTACCTAGAGCATTTTCGTGTAGTCAAAGCAAACACATCTGGAATCGTTTTTTATCAGCAGCTAAACCTTGCCGATATTTATCTACTGTACCACAACACAAATTACCAAAAACACCATTAACTATGGCTGAAACTGACCAATTGACTACGAAACTGTCGAAGCTCGGATTGCAAGACACTGTCACTCCATTCCCTGGATCCAACCCAGTGCAAAATCCTGTTGATTTGTTTCGATCATATATTTCCCAAGAGCTCAGCAAGATCTCTGGTGTTGAACAAGATTTGATCTTCCCAGCTCTTGAATGGACCAACACCTCTGATAGAGGTGACTTGCTCATTCCAATTCCACGTCTTAGAATCAAGGGAGCTAACCCTCAAGAACTTGCAGCAAAATGGGCTGAAGATTTCCCTAAGGGCAAGTTCTTAAAGGATGTCGTCGCTAAGGGCCCATTTATCCAATTCTACTTTTCTCCACAACTCCTGTTCGACTTTGTCCTCAAGGACGTTCTCACCAACAAGGAGGATTACGGTGCATCAACTATTGGTAAGGGCAAGAGAGTTGTAGTCGAATTTAGTTCTCCAAACATCGCCAAGCCATTCCATGCTGGTCATTTGAGATCTACCATTATTGGAGGTTATTTGAGTCATTTGCATGAAAAACTCGGATATGATGTCGTCAAGCTGAATTACCTCGGTGATTGGGGTAAGCAGTTTGGTATTCTTGCTGTTGGGTTCAAGAGATTTGGGGACGAGGCCAAATTAGAGCAGGATCCTATCAATCATCTTTTCGAAGTCTATGTTGGTATTAACAAGGAAATCGAAAAGCAAAAGGAAGAATCTGCGGACGGCACCAGCGCCATTGATGATGAAGCCAGATCTTACTTCAAGAAGATGGAAGACGGTGACAAGGAAGCATTAGGCTTGTGGGAAAAGTTCAGAAACTTCAGTATTGAGAAGTATAAGGAAACTTACGGCCGTTTGAACATCAAGTACGACTTCTATGCTGGTGAATCTTTGGTCTCCAAGGAGACTATGCAAAAGGCTACCAAAATTTTCGAAGAAAAGGGTCTCCTTGAGGATGATGACGGTGCTAAGCTTATTGATCTCAAACCATACAACAAGAAGCTTGGTAAAGCCATCGTCCAAAAGAAAGATGGCACCACCTTGTACCTTACTAGAGATGTTGGTGAAGCCATGAATCGTTACGAAACATACAAGTTCGACAAGATGATTTATGTCATTGCCAGTCAACAAGACCTCCACACTGCTCAATTCTTCAAAATCTTGGATTTGATGGGCTTCGAATGGGCTAAGAAACTTCAGCATGTTAACTTTGGTATGGTTCAAGGTATGAGTACCCGTAAGGGTACCGTTGTCTTCTTGGATGATATCTTGAACTCGACTAAGGAAGCTATGCATGATGTTATGAGAAGAAACGAAGCTAAATATGCTCAGGTTGAAAATCCAGACGAAATTGCTGATAAGGTTGGTATGTCTGCTGTTATGATCCAAGATATGCAGGCTAAGCGTATCAACAATTACACTTTCAACTGGGATCGTATGTTGTCCTTCGAAGGTGACACTGGTCCTTACTTGCAATATGCTCACTCTCGTTTGTGTTCTATGGAAAGAAAGGCTGCTGAGTCTGGTATCAAACTTGATGGCCTTGCTGACGCCGATTTCTCCTTGCTAACCGAGCCAAATGCGGAAGAACTTGTCCGTATTATTGCCCAATATCCAGATACTTTGTTGAATGCTCTTAAGACTTTGGAGCCTTCAACTGTTGTGACCTATTTATTCAAACTTACTCATGCTGTTTCTTCTTGTTATGATGTTTTGTGGGTTGCTGGCCAAGAAGAGAAGCTTGCCACTGCTAGACTTGCTCTCTACAGCAGTGCCCGTCAAGTGTTGTACAATGGTATGGTCATCTTGGGCTTGTCTCCTGTTCATAGAATGTAGAAGGTTATATATTATGATGGAAAATACATTTTTACTGAAATATATAATGTGTATTAAATGGAAGAAGTTAAGGCACCACGACCAAAAAAGTCAGTAATAACTTTGAATTTTTGGTCGCTTTCTTTCAGTGTAGAAATAAATAAATCGTTTCGTTCGGTGACTTCCTCTTGAGCCTTTCTAATTGTTTGAACATCTTCGATTCCTTGGAGACAATTTGGACATTTTGTGGTATAGGTGTCTCCTTCAAGCACAGGTTCAACCACATCCAAACACCTCTTATGATATGAGTGTTTGCAAGCAAAATAGACTGCAGGGAGATCCAGAGGCTTATCACACGAGGAGCATAGCGAATATTGAACGACCTGAGGTTCGTTTTGTAATTTTTGGATCTCCTCTTGCTTGGTTTTAATCTCTGTCTGATATGACTCAGCTAATTTGTTGTTTCTGTCAATTTCATTCTTCTCTGAAGTGATCAAATCCAATAAGTAATCTCGAACATGGCCGACAGTTGCGACCGAGTTAACAGAAAGTGCTTGGATCACTTGCAAAGGAGCCAAAATTCGCTCCTTTCTGATTTTGTCTAGTACAAAATTGAACTCTTCGCCAGCTTCATTCATGATATCTTCCGACGATGTGAAAAATGACAGTGCAAGTGGATACAGCTCCTTCTCTTGAGCACCATATTTATGCACAATATCAATAGCACCTTTGACATCTTTGTTAGCTGCATACTTTCTAAACAGGTCAAGTTGGAACCCTTCTTGATTTTTAGCTAACAATTCGTTATCATGATATGATGCCATGTAAGAAGTTAACAAAATCGAATTATGATCAACCTTGTCTTCTAGATTCACACTCAAATCTTTAGCTTGCTTCTGCCATTTTCGCTTTTCATCCTCATCTCGTGATTTGTTCGCAATATTCAGGTACATTTCGTATAATGTGCTTAGCAGATCAATTCGGTCCTTTTCGTTTCCTTCAAATTCGTCATAACTTTCAAGACATGCCTCCAAAAAGATCACAAATTCATTAGGATGATCCAAGAACGATGAAAAAATCAACCTAGGACGTGGCGGTTGATAGGTAGGGATAGCATCTCCAATACCACCATTATCGTTACTTCCATTTTCTGAAGTTGGACTTACTTGCTGAAGGGTCCCGTTTCCATTTGTGAGCCCATTTGACATGTAGTTAACGAATGCCCTATAACTCTGGACTACTGGCGCTGCAATACCATCATCCTTGTCTTCTTCTGGTCTAGAACCATCTATCGAAGACTCCATTGGCTTGGGCACATACTTCCCCGTGAACAAATCTATCAATAAACCGGTAGTTTCCATCGGATAGTGGTTTAGAAGCCCACGAGAGTGTTGGATCAAAATTCTCAGGGTATCTTTAACCGGTAGGCTTTGAACATAGTGCAAACAACCTCGGTAGTCTTGCAAATCACGCAGTTTTATTTGGACTGCTAGATCACAATCCCCTGTAGTTTCCGCCAAATATGTCGCCAAAGAGAAGTAACCTGACTGTCGGCAAATTTTAATAGCAGTGTCAAAATCAAACTTGTTATTATCCGAGCCGCCATCAAGGATGAACTTTTTCAATTTCTCGTCATCCTTTAATTTGGCGTAACTGTTCATTAACAAGGTCGTATGTTCTTTGGTTGCCAACCCGTGCTTATGAAGCTCTTCAAGATAGCGGGTCAAATTGCCGATATACTGTGAATCTTTGTATTTGAGAATGACTTGACTTGTTTGACCGGCTCCAATTCCCTCGATGAAGTGGTTGAGGGCTTCATTTACATCTCCTTCATTATAGAGAAATTCAGCGTATTGATTTTCCAATTGACTGATTAAGTTCTTTTCGCATTCTAGACTTTGGGCAACCTGAATTGCCAAAGGGAACAAATTTCGTTGTTTCAAAATTTCCAGCCTTGCATTAAGGTCCTTCTCGGTTAATAAATATAATATTCCGTCTGTTCCAACCACATTGATACGATCCCATAACAGAAAGATCTCACGAATACCATTGGATACCTGACCGTTGAACGCTATGTATTTGTTGATGGTGTCAATGATCAAAATTTTTGTAGTCGAGGTTCCGACCAAGGTGTTAATAGCTGTTGAAGACCCGGCACTTCCACTGGTTGTGATAACCAGATAGTGTTTATAGACAAAGATTGATTTCTTAGGGAGATCGAATACAAACGAGGATTGTCGAAGCTTGTTGGAATAATAAGTAATACCATCGTCTCTGGCAACAACCAGCTTGCCATCCTGAGTCTTCGAAACACATCCAACAGCTGCTCCTCGATTTTTTTCCAAAACAGTCTCGGCCTTTCCAGGGTTCCTTCCATTTGTCGGCACTGTAAACACCTGGCTGACAGAGGTTACGAAAAATGAAACTGTTCCGTCAGCTTCTTCATGGACCTGTAACCCAGTAATTGGGCTAGAACTATTATATACAACCCGCTGTCTGGATCCTCTATCTCGCAGAATGTCACCTCGAACTACAATTACCGTGCCATCAGCATAGCCGAAGCCCAGAATGGAATAATCATTAGATATGGCAAATGCTGACATAGGAAACGTATTGGACCCATTGGTTACATTAACAGTGGTATGCAGATGAGGAGCATTGTCATGATCCTTGCTCTTTTTATCTAAATCCCATAAATTTAGAATCAACGGCTTTCCCTGCTGTTCCGATATAGTCAGTAGTAGACTGGTTCCGGAGAGATATTGTAATTTGGTGACCGTGTATCCCGGCTCAGCTATACGAAACTTTTGTTTGAAAGCAATGTCCCTGGTGAATTCCTTGATATAGCCATCTGTCGTACTGAAAAAGACGCTTTCGCCGCCAGGGCAAATTGCACACAGTCTGGGATCAGAATAGAGCTGCTGTTCAGTTTCATTGGAATATGGATCCTTGATAGGCGTCAATTCAAAGAAATTGAATTGTCTCCACTAGTGTTCCTAATTAGTATTGAATCCCTTAGTTTTCGCCATTATTATAACTCACAGTAGTCAAGGACATCTTAACTGTTGATGATTAGATTAACCCCGTATCCAGTGCCGGTCAAATAGTGTCGGTCTGTCGGTTTAGAGCTTCACGACAACACTTCCGGGTAAAATATATGAATTTTTCCGTCACGGGCATTTGGAATTTTTTTTTTTTTTTTTTGAATTTTCACTTTGCTTATCAAACTGATTAGTTTCATCGAACGATAGAAAATTTTCAACTATGGGAAAAGCCAAAAAGACTAGAAAGTTTGCACAAGTCAAACGAATGATGAGTGCTAAGGACCAGCGACTGTAAGAATACATAGGAGTGTGTCCAAGTGATGAGAAATACTGACAATTGTGAATTAATTAGAAAGCAAAATCAAGACAAAAAAGAAAGCAAAGAAACGAAAGATAAAGAACTAACACAAAACATGTAAGGTTTTTCTGATCTGTCTTCGTAGTTTGCGACCATTTTTCTAACTGAACATTTCTTGTAGTCCACAAGTTTCCTCGGCATTATTTTTCCAATATAACGAAGCTATCAAACCGCCATATCAAGTTTTGGTCGACACAAATTTCATCAACTTCAGTGTTCAAAAGAAAATTGACTTGGTTAGAGGCATGATGGACGCATTGTATGCCCGCTGCATCCCGATTGTAACCGACTGTGTAATGGCGGAATTGGAAAAGCTTGGACAAAAATATCGTATTGCATTAAGAATGGCCCGAGATCCTCGAATTGAAAGATTGACTTGTTCACATAAAGGTACATATGCAGATGACTGTCTTGTGAGTCGAGTTATGCAACATAAGTGTTATATTGTGGCCACAAACGATGCGGATTTAAAGAGACGGATAAGAAAGGTTCCTGGTATTCCGCTGATGAGTGTAGGGGGCCACTCGTACGTTATTGAAAGACTTCCCGATGTATTTTAATGAATTAATCTCACGACCTATATGCTTTGTTCTATTTAAATGGATACTTTAATTTTTTTTTTTTTTTTTTTTTTTTTGTAGAAAAGAGTGTCTCCAGCTGATTCTCTTTCCTGCGTAAAGCAACACGGCTGCTGCTCTACGGGCTTCAGTAATTTCGAATCTTAGTGTCCGTAAAAAAAAAAAGAAAAAGAAAAAGAAAATAGTTCTCGGTTGATCGTCGCTCAACTTAGGACCTTCCTACGCAGAAGGGTTTTTAGCTGACCTTTGATCCCAAAACGCTTCTGTGTCTTTACCATCCAACATGCTTGCCCTATCAAAGCGATGGGTTCGCCAGCTTTTTAAGATTCTAATAGGCTGTTGCGTGTTGATCTTTGTTGTGTTAGGAACAGACTTTTATTTCAACTTCCTTCCAACCACGGTTCAAACCAGATTACCGTTGCATCAACCCGGCAATGTTGTGGTTGACCTGAAGATTGTGAAATGTCTGACCGAGTCTGGCTGTCTCGGTGAAGAACGAGACGGCTGGTATAGAATACCAAAGAACATCTACTTGGACAAATATTGGTCCAAGGGCTATTTATTTTCCAAACGAGTAGCGGAAGAAGAATTGAAGGATGATACCACTGTAGTTCTGGACGCTGCATTATCCACAAGGGTATCTAATGAGGTTCCAGAATATATAGTCAATGCTATAGTGAAGCGAAAGGGGATTACACCCAGCGAAGTCACGGTTGAAAAGGCTCAAGAAAACGGATGGACAAAGCGAGGGGGTGGCTTCCCTAGCCTATGGGTCAAGTTAGGTAAATACGAAACGCGATCCAGTGTTACAGCTGTGGACGTTCTTTTTGGGTCTGATGGCGTCGATCCTAGACCTGGCTGGGATTTGCGGCCTGGTTCAATGGACCCGCAAGTCGAGATTAGTCCGAGAATCAGTGTGCGAATTGGACCAAAACTTGAAAGACCACTGGGGAAGTTAAAGGTGGGAAAATCGGGCAAATATAAAGTATTACAGGTTGCCGATTTGCATTTCTCCACTGGGGTCGGCAAATGCGAAGACCCATATCCCGAGCCTAAACAGGGTGAAACATGTGAAGCTGATCCAAGGACGTTGGCATTTTTAGAAAGAGTATTAGATGAAGAAAGGCCGGATTTTGTAGCGTTAACTGGAGATCAAGTCTTTGGTCATTCTTCCCCTGACGCACAAACATCCCTCTATAAAGCCTTGTCTCCATTCATCAAGCGCAAGATACCATATGCCATGGTATTTGGGAATCACGACGATGAAGGCTCTCTGAATAGAAAGGAATTGATGGAGCTGGCTACCCAGCTGCCATATTTCATGGGTGAGGCTGGCCCCGAAGATGTCGATGGCGTCGGAAATTATGCATTACAGGTGCAAGGACCTAAATCTGACAATCCTGCTATAACTATGTACTACCTTGACTCCCACACTAGACGTGCCAAAGAACGAGCTTACGATTGGATCAAGCCTACTCAACTGGACTATTTGCAGGACCTGTATGACAGAAAACTCCATCCGCTTCAGAAGGAGTACTCTCATATACACCTTTCCATGGCTTTCTTCCACATCCCATTACCAGAATATGTAGGTCAGAGTAAGTTTGTGGGCGATTATCGGGAAGGTAGTACCGCACCAAAGTTCAATTCAGGCACGAGAGATAAACTGTCTGCTCTTGGTGTAAGCGCTCTTGCGGTAGGTCATGACCATGTCAACGATTTCTGCATGTACGACGACAAAGAAGACACTTCGCCTATTTGGCTCTGTCACGGTGGTGGAATAGGTGAAGGTGGATATGGTGGCTATGGTGGCTATACAAGGCGTTGTCGTGTATTCGAATTCGACACTCAATCTGGCTCAATTAATACGTGGAAATTGAAAAATGACGTTAGCCTAGAACGACTTGATGAGCAGAATATTGTATCCGGGGGGAAAGCTGTATTTAATTAATCTAATGAATCTTGACATAACTTTTGCTATTTTAAATGCCTTTGATATTACTAGTCCGTTACCGGGAATCGAACTCTCGTACAACCCTCGCGGAGATGTTTACTTTGAGTTGGGAGAGTTTGAAAAACAAAAAAAAAAAAAAAAAAAAAAAAAAAAAAAAAAAAAAAAAAAAAAAAAAAAAAAAAAAAAAGTAACACAACCAAAAATCAAAACATTAAAAAGTCCAGAGGAATTCCGAACTACAATGTATCATGTCAAATGAAAACGAATATTATAGTGCGATTGTTCGAGAAATAGATAGGCTTCGGGTTCCTGAAGTTAAAAATGTGTTACGACAATTCTCGTTATCTACGACAGGCAGGAAACAGGAGCTGATTAATAGAGTCAAGTCCTTTTGCACGTCTGGGTTAATGCAAGGGGATACCCAAAGAGTGATGAATGTCTATCTTTCTGTGATCGAAAATGGCAGAAATGGACCTGGTGGAAATTGGCCTGCTCTACCTCCTCGTGGAGCTGCTCCACAGACCTATACTAATCAAGTCAACTCCATCAATAACCATGCTCACGGCTCCACGCCCAGTCAAGGTAATTTTCGGCCAGGTTCATATCCCTCCAATACACAGCAAATTCACCATGTTCCCGCTAAACCCAAGACTACCAACGTGACCATAAAATTCAAGTTCAGTCCCTTTTACAAGGTCCTTGTCCCATTGCATGAACCGGTTTTATTCGAGAAAGCTGGGTTCGATCGGAGAACTATTGGTAGAAACTTTCTGCTAACAGACAATGATCTAAAAGCTGTTTTGAGTGGGAGGTACGGTGTGTATCTTCTCTCGACCCAGTACACCTCGGACATTAATCAAAAGGAAAGCTTGATTCAATTTCCTACCGGTCAGCTGGAGATGAAAGTTAATAATAAGCATATTGTGGCCAACACAAGAGGTATAAAGGGTGTTCCAGGGTCGGCGCTGCCTGTTGATCTGACTGAGAATGTTATTGAAGTTTACAATAAGACGGGAAAAGTACGACATACCGTAGATTTAGCAGTGAGCTTCCCCAAGGAAGACTACATTTTGTGCACCTATCTTGTTGAGAAAGTGCCGATAGAATCGATCATAAAGGAAATTCAATCTAGGCCACCGTTCAAAAAGGAGGACACGGTAAAACGGATACAACAGGATAATGATGATGATGACCTGGTGGCTACGACTACTTTCCACAGTTTGTTGGATCCGGTGGTATTCGAGCGAATTGCTGTGCCCATCCGATCGAAAAAATGTACCCATATTGATGCAGTGGACGCCAAATCGTATTTACAATTGCAGTTGCAGGGGACTACTTGGAAGTGCACGATTTGCAACAAGGAGATTAATTATTTTGATTTGGCAGTTGATGAGTTCTTTTTGGATATTTTACATCAGGTTCCTCGAAATGCCGATGAGGTTGAAATCCACCCTGATGGCTCTTGGGTTGTTCCAAAGCTTAATGATGACGACTCTGATGACGACAGTGACTCGGATGAAGAATTGGCTAAGCGAGCCTTGCGGTTAGCCAACAACCAGCCAAAGCAAGAAAGGGCCCAAACTGCAGTCCCTAAGCGTAATGAACCTGAAACGATCGTGCTCGAGCTCTCTGACGATGATGACGATGATGAGCCGAGCAATGGCGCAACTAATGCACCTACCAACACAATTCCTTCTACGAATAATGATGCCCAAGTTATGACGACCCCAGCTAATGAAACAACTCGACCAGAATCACCGCCACCTAATACAGTGCCTCCAACTACCATAGAGCCAAGAGATCTGCCAGCTAACGATTACGCTAATGATGCTACGAGGACGACTACTGCGGCTGTTGATGCTGCTGCCGCTGCTGCGGTTAATTCTACGACCACTACAAGCACTACTACTAACAACTCATTTCAAGGTGCCGATGCCTCAAATGGGGTTTCCACTAACCCTCCCCCTCCACGATTTTCATTTACAAACTCATTTCTACTATCAGGGGTTAATAATCAATCTAATGGTAGTACCGGCTCCTCTGATCAAGAACAGCCAGCATATAATCCTAGATCGCCCCGCCCACAACCACCAATCCCTACCTCGACATCTTCCGGGCCGAAATCTCCATCCCCAGGTACATCCAATCCAAGCAGCAGCGGAAATGTCAGGTCATTGGTTGGATTATTTGACAGCCAATCTTCATCCCTCCTGAATCCAAGACCATCAGGTACTACCAGACAACGCAATCATGCGCCAAACTCTTCCCTATTCCAGTATTCCCAAAATGAAAGCTCTTCAAATGGTGGCTTCAATTTTTCTCGTTCTTCCCTTCTAAGTGGCGTTCAACAGGAGTCAGAACAACCGACCCAGCCTCAACCTACCCGAAGAGATTCGGAAGAAACCACTGTATCAAGTCCTCGAGGTTTCTTTTTCACACAATCGAGAAGTCAGTCCGACACTTTGCCTCCAAATCCTCGCCCACAGCCGCCCATCCCTACTGGCGGACGTCACCAGTCTGAAAATATGACCTCAACGGTAAATAATGGCAACAAAAGAGGCGCCTCTGAAGTAATTGACCTGACATTGAGTGATGATGAAGAGCCGCATCCAGCAAAACGATAAAGAAGCTGTCCATCTACCTGTGTGCTTGGCTTTTTGAGAAAGTCTTCGCTGTATATATATATTACTAACAACTCTAACCAGTACTAACAATTTTAATCATGGAATAAAAGGGATTCGGGTAGGGGTCCTACGCCTAAAATCAAGATATTTTTCGCCAAAAAAGTCCACCAAATGCTCCTCTTCGTCTATAATCCGATCATGAAAGAAGCGCCACAACACCACTGCGAAACCGATAAATGAGATTGGACTTACCAGCATCAATTGCAATCCCAGAGCCCAATAAAAGAATCCCCAGTATGATGGGTGCCGCGAAAAGGAATAAACCCCATTGGTGACGAGAACATGATCCTCTTCTTTTTTTCGCACAATGGTATGTGAAAAGTTAGAACTGGCGTGAATCATGGCCAAAGTGCGAACGCATTGTCCCGCCAGCACAAACACACAACCGAGAGAAGAGATGAATCTATTTTGAAGCTGTGGAAAGTAAAAATGTTCAATCAGCGCCTCCACAAGTGCGATCAATTGAGCAAGATTATAAGCAGCTCCGTTGTTGAGGAGAAAAGAGTCGGAAGAAGTCTTGGAAGGATTATATCTGGCAGTGATGTAAAACTCGAGGAAATGGAAGACGACCAGACAAATAACATAAATAGCTAGCTCCTTGAAATCTGTGAATATTAAGCCGAATATCGAAATGCCAAATATGGTCCCCAAACACGCGGCGATGATAGAGATCTTGGGCAGATCTCCCATTATCTTTGGTTGCTCATAGAACAGATCTCTTGGAAGTTTGTCATTTTTCATCATCTTTGCTTATTCTCTTCCCTTCGATTTAAATTAATTTATTACACGCGTGTCCTTTCCACTCGTCACAGCTTTTTTAAAGGGGGGGACTTTCCTTCCTTTATATATCCATGTCCGTTGATTGAAAAGTCGTGTGTCGCTCCCAAAAAAACTCTTCCACTTTTGGTCAAAACAATGGCATGAGCCGCACTGACTTTATCGGATCAACAATCCTTCTAAAATCAGGGGAGTAACGTAGTTATGTTATATTTAGAGGCTTGTAATTAGAATATTGATGGATGGATTCGTAGGGGGAGGTTTAGAATGCCCTGCGGCCGGCTAGAAAAGAACCAAAAGCAAGGCGTCCTTAAGAGTTACTAGAAGGGTCAAATTGGATCATTTGATTTGTTTTTGTTTTTGGATCCAGAGGATGAGATATCCAATCCAATTGCGCTTTGTTGCTTTAGTTTCGGGAGATATAGAGAGAGAGAGAGAGAGAGAGAGAGAGAGAGAGAGAGTATACAGAGCAGCGGCCAGCCATAAGTGTTAAATGTTGTCCTCGATAACGCCCAGCCCATGGTCCGGGAATTAGTGGTGATTTACCTGGAAACCGCGATCTGCGCGTAATATAAATGCATTTGGTCCAACACCTTTAGATGAACTGAAAACGGAGAGAAATGGAGTTCAGGAATGATGAGAGCAGGGCTCTGGTGAACTCATCTGCCGTAGATCTTTTGCTGATAGAGGCGGTTCCATTGGCCCAATCAGTGGTACATGAACTGTATGCGGACGCACGAGAAAAGGGCCAGGTTGACGACAAGATGTTGGAAGATGACGTTTACTATCGAATAGAAGGATATGGATATCGAGTCGGGAAGGGCTTGTCAGAAGTTTTCACACGGGAGCGTGGCAGATTCAGCGATCAACTGGATATTATGAAATTCGTATGCAAGGAGTTATGGGTCATTCTGTATAAGAAGCAAATTGACAATTTGAAGACAAACCATCGAGGAACTTATGTACTTATAGATTCGGGGTTTAAATACTGTCAGCGCATGTCGACATCATCTAGTCAAAACACAGTTGAAAAGGCCACTCCGTATTTATGGTTCCCCGTTGGTTTGATCCGCGGGGTCCTATCTGGATTGGGGGTTGAGGCTACCGTATCATTTGACACTACTCAGCTTCCTGCAGTATCGTTTAACATCCAAACTAGATAATAAATTATTCTTAGCTTGCTTCTTCTTCGTCCTGGGTGTCATCTTCAATTGTGCCCTGAAACCCGTTTTCGTTGAACCATTTAGGAATGTCCTTTCTGTTCACCTTGACGCTTTTGGCATCAAAGGCCTCGATATGCAATTCTATCAACACCCGGCCACCGCGGCCACCTGAGAACCGACGATATTCGTCCGAGATGCTAGCCAGGTTCCAGCCCTGGAGTCTTCTCAGGCATCCGATCACGGTCCCACTACGATGACGCCCCATGCCGCAGCATACCAGCAATGGATACGATTCTCGTTTCATGATGATATTCAACGCTGCAACGATGGACGATTCTGTGAGCTGGTCCCAGGGATTCGCCCCTTCGGTCACCAATCCCAAATGGTGAAATGTGATTTCTCTGTCATCGGCAAACGCCAGAAAGCTATCTGAAGGATCTTCTACGGCCAGCCACAGGATGGTCTTTAGATTCAAATCTTCCAGAAACGGGAAATTTATAGGAGACGGTTGCCCAGATCTATATAACTGTTGCTCTACTGGAGAAAAATTCAACGGCGGGACGATTCTGACTGCTGGAGGTCTGTTGATGGACATTATGGGCGTTGTGTGAGGGAGTGATCAAAAATCCTCCCAACGGAAGCTTTTCACCACTATGGATGAAACCAGTGCCTCCGGGGCGGCTTCTTTCTTCTCCGAAAAGAATCCAAAAAAAAAAAAAGTAGCTCTGCGAGGCATTGCTTTTGGTTCTTTTCTAGAAAAGAACGCCGCCGGCAGGGCAATTGAGTCCAGCCCTACTTTGACACTTGTGGAATGATGTCCCGATTGCGGTGGAGTGCGCTTGTAGGGAAATTCACGAGACATAAAAGAGATGTGCCTCCGGCGGCTTCTTTTTTCTCCGAAAAGAAGCAAAAAAGGTAGCTCTGCGAGGCGGATATACTGTCCGATGTTAAATACGGTATGTAGTTGTTATGCCTGTTCATGGGGTGAATCCATGTCAGGTACTGCGGCTGAAAATAGGTTGTCTGAAATAGCCAGAGGAATTGACTCAAACAGCTGTATGTTTGGGTTTCAATGTTGGGGGCAACAGCAATCAAAAGTAGCCATCGTTTTGTATCTCGCTGGACCCTTGAAAATCCTTGATGTCACATACCCTTCCGATTCTCAAGTGGGTATCATATATTTGTTTGGACCCGTTGACTGTGGGTCCTATTACAGGCCAAAGTGGATAATGTGCACTATGCAAGTACTCTTCTATCATTACGACCCACAATGAGGCGGAAAAGGTAAAAATCTTGGAATGGGAAAATGCTTACCGTTTGCTTTGAAATACAGCCCTCGAGATTTATCTGACTATTTTCCCTTTTTTTTTTTTTTAGTCCTAGTTCGAATGAACGGTTGCTGGGGCCTCCCAATCAAGATATCGTCATAAAGGCTGTTAGTGAATACACGACCCACAAGTTGCAATCTTGAAAATCACTCAAGGCCCGCAGCAATAAAAAAGTACTGTTTAGTCGCGTCGTCACCTTTCGTTAGAAATATCTCTAATCCGATCATTTTCTGCCAATCGTTAACGGAGACGGCCAGTTCCATTACGGGGTGTCGAAATCCCCGCATTGAGACTGATTATTTCTCCTCATCTCAACGTTTCTCGCCGTTTGTGACAGTTTCCAGATATAATTTCTTGGCAATGATAATCGTTTCGGCACAAGTTTGGTGATAGACAACGAGAAAAATCTACGCGCCCCAGCACATCATCTCAACAGACAGCGCTAGAGAGAACAACACGTTTAGAGAGTGTGTGTTATAAAGATCAAATAGGCCAGATAGGAAGGATGGTGAAAAAGAGCGGAGGCAACAACAGCGCTAAACGACGAGAAGAAACCACATCAGTAGCTGAGGTCTCTGAGGATTTCAGCAAGGTAAGCCAGTCGCTGGTGGACACGTACCTGAAGAATGCGACTGTTCGAGTGAAGCTAATTGACAGCTTCATGGCATTTCTTGTGCTGGTGGGAATCGTTCAATTCGTTTTCTGTTTGCTCGTAGGAACTTTTGTAAGTTTGACCAAATTGAAGCAAAAGGGTGCTTTAAAGAGAAAACTAATCTGTGAACTCTTTTCCATTTAGCCATTCAACGCATTCCTCGGAGGGTTTGCGTCCACAGTGGGACAATTCGTGCTGACTGCAAACCTGAGAATTCAAACGAACCGTCAGAATTACGAAGAGTTCAAACACGTTAGTCCTGAACGTGCGTTTGTGGACTTCATCTTTGGGAGTCTCATTTTGCATTTCACAGTGTATCATTTCATAAATTAAAAACAAGCCTGATAAATATAATAATTATTAACACAGCTTTTAACAAGTAAAGTCCAAAGCTCGCCCGTGGTGCGGGGAGAGAATGGGGTCGTATGTAATGAAGTAACTAACTAATTATGCAACAGCCTCTCTGCTTGGAATCGTTGTGAGCGTCGTATTGTTGTTGTTGTTTTCTAATATTGGAAGTGTCATTAAGTTCGTTATTTGGTCTTGCGTTGTTATTCATGGTAGTGTCAGTGTCGATGGATATGCCCTTGTTGTATTCACGAATTTCACGAACAAGTTGGAAGAATCCCTCCTCAACGTTGATGCGATACTTGGCAGAGGACTCCATGAACGGACAATTAAACTGTCGTGCGATTGCCTGGCCCTCCTCCTCGCTGACCTGACGCTCCTTGTCCAGGTCGCATTTGTTACCTATTATGACCATGGGAAATTGATCCTTATCCTTGACACGAAGAATCTGCTGGTGGAAAGCGATAATCTCCTCAAAAGACGACCTGGATGCAATTGAATAGACTAGCAGAAACCCCTCTCCCGTCCGCATGTATTGTTCCCGCATCGCTGAATATTCCTCCTGGCCAGCAGTATCTAAAACATCTAACAATGCAGGTTGGTCGTCTATAACACTCGATTTTCGGTAACTATCTTCTATAGTAGGATCATATTCGTCAACAAAGTGGCTTTGTATCAGTTGAATCGTCAGTGCCGATTTACCAACACCGCCTCCTCCTACAACTACCAATTTGTATTCTCGCACAAACTGTCCTGCTGATTGCATTTGTATTTTATATCCAACTGTTCAAAAACTATGCTTCTTCTAGTCCGTCTCGTTTGATATGGTAAATTTCGGTACCTTTTTTAGCCCCTTATTATAGATAGATGTAAAAACCAACCGTCCCCTTTATTTTTTTCTCTTAGGTCCCAACTCTCCCGCTTATAAACATCTCACTTCGTTAAATTTTTAGGGAGGTTGTTTCCCACTTTTGTACTCAAATATGTATGCATCTCCCTGCGCGTGCGCGTAATATTTTTCATTTCTTTTTCTCTACAAAACATAAGAAAAAAAAAAAAAAAAAATTGAAAAGGAAAAAGAAAAATCTGAGACGGTTCGTTATCTGTCAAAACGGGCAAACGTTTTTAGTTGCTTAGTTGCCCAGGTCCACCTGTTACGACACAGGTAATCCGCCACGGACGCATCAGAATCTCTACATATGGCTCTATAACACATTCCATATATTTGGTTAAAGATTATCTCCATGCGCATCACCCTACAGATGCATCTATCGAAACCGTTTCCTGTCACTACTGAACGGCGAAACAAAGCGCCGAGATATACGACATTTAAACTCGGTCCGGTGCCCGAGTTTGGAGGACAGGCTGTAAAGTCGCCTTCCTGCGCTTGCAAACGTTGATCTTTGCGGTTTCTGCATGGCCTCGGGGCCCACGGCTGTCTTCGGTTGGTACCCTGATTCATGTTGCAGAGGCGACTTCCGCCTCAGGCTCCAGACAAATGCGAAGATTGCTTTTCAAAAGGTACTTGACTTTGTTAGGGTCTGGTTTGTACTCTCTGCTGTAAACAGGGCGTTTGTTTTCCATTTCCCTATCGGCAGAATAGGGCTTGGCGTGTCGACATGTTATGTAGAAACCAAGGTGAAATTTAGGGGATATTGGCTGATCCCTCTGCAGGTCACAGCTTGCATCACTTTCTTTTTCTTGTATTTGGGGGGAACAAGCTTACCATCAGATCCCGTACGGTTAATTGAAGCCATCATAAGCCCATATTCCTAAAAACATAGGATCATTTTCCTGTCTTGTTCTGATAGTTGCCAGAGAGAAGTTGGTTTCTATTCTCTGGTCGGAGTTGTCCCTGCGAATACTGTAGCAATTCCCCGTTTTTTCCGGTTTTTCCGGTGATTGAAAGCTTTCGGCTCTTTCGCCGCCTGCACATGCAGCCAAAAGTGCACTAAGCTCGAAAAGTGGTACAGTTGCGGAAATCACTGAAAATCCGCATCTTCAGGAGCAGCTTTGAGATGAGGTGATAACGGCCTTCCCAACTGGGACATGCATTGTGAAAAATATTTTCTTCGACTGAAACAGGGGTTTTTAGTGCTTTTGGTTCTTTTCTAGAAAAAGACCCCTCGTACTTCGGCGGCGGCTTTTTTTTCTTTTCCGAAAAGAAGCTAAAAAGGAAGCCCTGTGAGGCTTGTTGTATATATACATAAACTGAATTTTTCCATTCGCAGTTAACATATACGTATATCGCTACATACTTAAACCTTCTCAAATGCCTGGGCCAGATCCTGGATAAGATCTTCAGCGTTTTCAAGACCAATTGACAATCTCAAAATGCGGTCGGAAACCCTCTTATCAGTGAGGACCCGCCATTCAATCAAACTTTCAACTCCTCCGAGAGAAGTGCCGTGATGGAACAGGTGCAATTTGGATGGGAAAACACGGGCCGTATCCTTATCCTTAGCTTCAATAGAAAACACTGGCGATCCGTTGCCAACCTGGCGTTGGACAAATTCCTCGGTCTGCAGAGACGAGTGGTAAACCTTGATGTTGAACTTGGCTTCGTTTTGCTTCAAAAACTCAACCACCTTCAAGGCGTTTTCCTGTTGACGGCGAATACGCAAGTCATAAGTACGCAAAGACCTGAGCAACAGCCAGCATTCCAAGGATGCACAGATTGTACCGATGTGGGCTCGGTCCTCGTGCAAGCTATCAGCCACCTTCTTATCTTTGGTGATCAGCACACCGGCAAGAAGATCAGAGTGGCCACCGAAAAACTTGGTGCAAGAGTGCATAACCATATCAGCGCCAAAGTCCAATGGATTCTGGATTGGTGGTGGAGCAAAAGTGGAATCAACAAGCAAATATGCACCCTTTTCGTGGGCTACCTTGGCATAATGCTCAATGTCAAAGGCCAGCCCAGTAGGATTGACAGGAGTCTCCAAGTGGATAACATCTCCTTGCTGAACAAGCTCTGGATCCGAGTCAAGTGGTTTGATTTCCACATTATAGTTACGTTTCAGTATTTTAAGAATTTCAAAACATCCCGGATACCCATCTCCGACAAAGACCCGTTTCGGATTATAATGGATCATAGCAGCGTGAAACGCAGACAACCCAGATGAATAGATCACGGCCTCAGCTCCATGAATTTTGCCCAAAACCTCCTCAACTCTTCTCGAATTTGATTGAGTCTCACGCGAATAACAATCCTCGTCAATACCAGGAGCCTCAATCAATTTATCAGGGTTGCTATCATACTTGTAGATAGTACTCACGTTAATGGCTGGGGCTACTGAATTAGTAGGATTGAGATGGTCATCAGCATGAATGCCAATAGAATCAAGGTGCTTAGAATTCATCATAGTGTGTGTGTGGCAAATCTTGGAGACAGAAATTGTGTCATAGGCCCTCTTTTATATCTCCTGGTCAGCATTCTAAAATCTACCATGCTTTGGTAAAAAATAGTCCTTCAGCGGATCATATTTTTCCGGGACTAGTATAGTTACCAATCAGTTGTGTTCAGTTAATACTCCAGTAATTAGATGCATTCTCACCTATGTAAAGGGTGTAAGAGAATCTTGCTGACTGGGTAGGGTTGGGTCCCCGCTACAAGTGGTATCATCCACATCCGCATTTAGCAAAGATTGAATTGATGGATTTCGTTTATTTCCCACACAATCAGATTTGTAGCCTGTGATGAGAACTAGGAAGAAGAATTATATACAGATGGTAGTATATAATATGAAGTATTTAAAGAGGGTTAGTATATAAGCTTCCTACCTCCGGACCCTGTTTTACACTTTCAGCATTGGCACCGCCACAAAGTGGCAGTGAAGGCTGCACTGGATGGATTATTAGGAACGATCTCAATTGATTGTGAATATCACGCCTAATTACAGGACTCATACTGAGTTATGGTCGTTCCAGCGATGATGTCGCAAGGTACAATCCCTTTTTTTTTTGTTTCAGGACGTTTCCCGGACCCCTAGCAATACGGTGTTTGACGCTAAGAGGTTGATTGGAAGGAAGTTTGACTATGCCGATGTGCAAAATGATATGAAGCATTTCCCATTCAAGCTTGTAGACAAGAGTGGAAAGCCAAATATTCAGGTCGACTATAAGGGTGAAACCAAGGTTTTCACGCCGGAGGAAATCTTTTCTATGGTCCTTACTAAAATGAAGGAAACCGCAGAAGGGCCGGGTACCTTGGCGGGGAAATCAAAGACGCAGTAATTACAGTTCCAGCATACTTCAATGATTCACAACGACAGGCCACCAAGGATTCTGGTATGATTTCAGGGCTGAACGTTCTTCGTATCATTAATGAACCAACTGCTGCTGCCATTGCATATGGTTAGACAAAAAGCGGTTGGTGAGCGAAATGTCCTAATCTTCGATCTTGGCGGTGGTACTTTTGATGTATATCTATTGACCATTGAAGATGGTATTTTCGAGGTAAAGGCCGCTGCTGGTGATACTCACTTGGGTGGTGAAGATTTTGATAACCGACTTGTTAATCACTTTATTGCCGAGTTCAAGAGAAAGAACAAGAAGGATCTGTCCGGAAACCAAAGAGCATTACGACGTTTGAGAACTGCATGCGAACGATCCAAGAGAACTCTTTCTTCATCAGCTCAAACTACTATTGAAATTGATTCCTTGTTTGAAGGCATTGATTTCTATAGTTCGATCACCCGAGCCAGATTCGAGGAACTTTGTCAAGATTTGTTCCGTTCTATGGCCCAATTTAAAAGGATATGCGGGATTCCAAGATTGTCAAGTCGACTGTTCATGACATTGTTCTTGTGGGCGGATCCACTCGTATTCCAAAGATCCAAAAATTAGTGTCTGATTACTTCAATGGCAAGGAACCATGTGAGTATATTAACCCCGACGAAGCAGTTGCTTATGGTGCTGCTGTTCAAGCCGCTATCCTGACTGGGGATACTTCATCCAAAACTCAAGACATGTTGCTTCTCGATGTTGCACCATTGTCTCTTGGTATTGAAACAGCAGGAGGTGTCATGACGAAGTTGATTCCACGAAATTCAACCATCCCGACCATGAAATCTGAGACTTTCTCCACATATGCTGATAACCAACCCGGTGTTTTGATTCAAGTTTATGAGGGCGAAAGAGCTCAAACTAAGGATAACAACATCCTCGGTAAATTTGAACTTTCTGGTATTCCGCCAGCTCCACGAGGTGTCCCACAAATTGAGGTCACCTTTGATATGGATGCAAACGGTATTTTGAATGTTTCTGCAGTGGAAAAGGGAACTGGTAAATCGAATAAGATTACCATCACCAACGACAAAGGGCGTCTCTCCAAGGAAGGAATAGAAAGAATGGTCTCAGGAAGACGAGAAGGAAGCTGCCCGAATTGCAGCCAAGAATCGTCTTGAATCTTATGCATATTCCCTAAATAATACTTTGAACAAAGAAAAGTTCAAGGAAATGATTGGTGACGATGACAGATCGAAACTTGAAAATGTCATTACTGAGACTATTGACTGATTGATAGCAGCCAAACTGCCACCAATGATGAATTCTCCGACAAATAAAAGGAGTTAGAGGCTGTCGCAAATCCAATCATGTCAAAGTTTTATAATCAAGGGACTGGCCCTAGCCCCGGTCCTACTCCAAATGCAGGAACGGGAGGTAACGACTCTGGTCCAACTGTTGAGGAAGTTGATTAGACGCATTTGTATATAGATTTTAGTAGATAATTAATTTATTGATTGACAAAACAAAATAAGAAAAAGAGCCATACTAACCATGTGCACCGCTTTCAATCGGTCTTTGTAGGCCAATTATGTAACAGTGTCCGAAGAGTTATACGTCGACGCAATCTCTCATAAATTTCGGGCATGTCCAAATAATATATTATATTCATATAAATTACTATCAACGACGTCGTCGATATTTTGAGGCGCAATCTTCACAAAACCATTGACCCTTCGGTGGAGAAGAAAGTCCTATACACGGCAAATGGAACCATTCATTCTTACAATCAGGACCATCACAGCCAACCATTTCTCCATATGATACCTGGTGACAATAGCAATACACTGGCTCATCATCATTGCTGTTGCTATTATTGTTGTTACTATTTGCAGCCTTCCTGCTACGCCGAGTTGATGTTGGGGTTGAAGGTCGGGATGTATACTCTCCGTCATCGTGTCCGCCGTAGGCTTCTTCAACCTCATTAATCTTGCGCTTCTTTGCTGATTGCTGATTGTTATTATAATACTGTTGGTTTGAATGTTGTGGCTGTGAATGCTGTGGTTGTGGTTGCTGATATTGTTGAAATTGAACTGGCTGGTTATTTTGAGATGATGCATTTTGTGAAGCCTGTTGTGCAGGAGTATTTGTTCGGTTGGATCCTTTAACACCCCTTCCACGTGAACTTTGTGTTGCAGGCGCCTTCTTATCCTCTTTCTCGTCTTTTTGAGCCTTCTTGGCCGCGATAGCCTCTCTTCTTGATTCACTTCTACTGCTTTGAGCACCTTTAGTATCATTGGCTTTGGACTGTACAATAGCAGGATGGTCTGGAGGTCCATACTGGATTTCTTCGGGTATCTCAGTTTCAGCTATCAGGTCATAATCATGATCAATTCGTGCTAAAAGCCGTTTTATAGTCTCCGCCGCAACCCCAGCAACATGCATTTTCTCCTCTTGACATGGCATTAATTCCCTGATTAATCGGCGAATCTCAGCCATTACCTCCTCCCGCTCCTTTTTCTGTCCGTCATCCAGGTTGTCTGGATAGGAGAAAAACTTTTTAATCAATTGGTTTAATGTTGGCACATGTACAACGCATTTGGCGTCAATCTCTCGTAATAGTGTGAAATGTCGGATCACCTCCACAGGCAATGCTTCAAGAGCATCACTAATATCATTCAAGCCGGGATAAATGTCCTGTGGTGCTTTCTCTTTAATCATCATCGATTTCTTTTAAGGTTCGGTTCGTTTTGACCGGAGGTAGTAGTGCAGAAGGAAGCAGATGTTATCATCTTTGGACAAAACTCCGGAATCGGTGTCGGCCATCCGATGCCGATATAAACTGATAGTATCACCCGGCCCATATTTTCTATTTTCCGGCCTGTCAAATAAAACAGGATAATCAGTGCTCAATTTCAGCGTCATCAGAAGCCAGGATTGTTTCCTGAATCATTCCTGGGTATTCTTGGGTACTGAATGAAGCAACTGAGTGTTAATTACGATAATTACGACTAGTGCAAAACTGCTCATTGTTCGTGTGAGCCTACTACTAGAAAATGAAGTTCAAATTTTTAATATTTTTAGTTTTGGCCAGTAGTCTAGAGATTAAAAAATAAAAAAAAAAAAAAACCCCGTTGATCTGGTGAGGTGCATATCAGAAACAGTTCATTAAGTTATTAGGGGATTAAATAAATATCTATGTTAATACAATTGAGGTCGTAAAGACTCTCTTCTTTCTTGTCGTCGTTGATGACTCTCTCGTTGTTCTCTAGTAATCTGCTCAAGCGCACGTTCAATTTCACCTAAAAATCGCTCAAATGATTCAGCAGAGCCTTTCTCTTTAGTAAACACTGCAGCAGAAACGCCGCGCACAGTTTGGACCTGAACACGGAATCGAGAAGAACGAACTTTGAGAACGTTTCGAGAAGAGATTGTTGCCCGAATTAATGACTGAGCATGATCTTCATTAATTCTGGTAATGCCATATTGCTTCCAGTGGACGAGAATTTGCATAATAACCTGACGCAACCGAAGAACTGGGAGAGTTGAATACACAGTTTTCTTCATAGGCTCAGCAGAAGGTTTCTCTGTGTGATTCAGCATTTTCATAAACCAATTCTGTTTGACTTCGTTGCTAGGCGTTCGTGGTGCTTGATTTGGGACGCCCGCATCAACCCATGGTGAAGTGGCTGGTGCAGGTGGTGGTGGTCTTTTAGCCACTAGCTTCTTCAATAGGGAAGTTCCCTTTGATTGCTGCTGTGGCTGTGCGTGTGCTTGTGGCTGTTGGGGTTGTGGTTCAACTTTCTTTCTCTTGGGAACAGAAATTGGTTCTTGATTCACATCCTTTGCAGCCAGTGGTCTTCGGGTATTCTTGGATGGGTTGATAGTTTGCTGCGCTGGAGGTGCTTGCTTTATATCATCAACAGGTGGCGGAGATGGAGGCAGTTGAATTTGTGGCGGTTGGGCAGATTTCTTTGGACGCTTTTCGACAGTTAATGGAGGCGTAATGTTTCTGTAAGGAATCTCATTTACCTCAAGACTACTAGAGCGCATCTTAAAACTGTCAGTCTTCATCAGTCCCGAAATCTGCAATCGGCTAGCTTCCTCACGGCCAATTGGCGGTGATTCTGGGCGCTGACAATTCAAATTTGGTTGATATAGACCCTTGCAGAGATCATGAGTAGAATCTGTTTGAATCATCTTTTCTAGCTCACTAGTAATATCGTTAGAGTCTGTATCAACTCGTTGGTTGTTCCTTTGAATGTGTCGATATCGACTCTCTCGTGACGGTGGGGCTGGATGGTGGAAGGCATTAGGGTTGAGTTTCTCTTCAACTTCCTCCTCGATGGCATCAGCAAATCGGTCTTCTTCAAAGATTTTTGGCAAGAGGCCGTTGTCTTGTTGAGTGGAAGTAGAGGATTCGGTTGAATAGGAAGAATTGGTGGAAACAACTGAATATGGTCGACTGCCTGGATCAAACATGCTGGTCCTTCGTTCGAGAGCTGCGCCGGTCTGAAGAGAGAATGCACGTCTTTCAGGGGCTGGTCTTGACACTGCAACGGTTTCAATTGGATTGGAAACCGCTCTTGAGCTTGCCTGAGGGCGTTCTTCGAAAGTAAACTCTGCTTCGGTGACCTTGGGTTTCTTAGGTTGAACATTTACAGTTTTAACTGGTTGAGTGACTGGAGCAGCAACTGTGGCGGAAGCAACACCGGAATGAAGACGCTTGTGACTTGACGAATAAGTTACAACCGACGATTTCGAACCATTTCGCGAATGGCCACCCGCTGATTTCTTATTCCCGAAGGCAGTGGGTCTGGAAACAACGATCGACTGACTGGATTTTCGTCTGTGAGACTGATTTAAGGGTTGCTGGCTAGATCTCCTGTGATACTCGTCATTATCGTGCCTATGATCATGTCTATACTTCATAAGAAGACAGTAGAATGTTTTTTCAGAATTAAGTTCATCCGCCAGCAAATTCTTGATAATCTTCTCACAATCTTCACCGTGCCATAAGGTTTGTAGATTCTTAAGGATTTCCTCATCAATGTCTTCGCGACAAGTAACTGGTCTGGCAACGTCACTGGTGCCGCTGGTTGTAGGCAAGCGTCTTGAATTCTTTGTAGCAACAGGTTTACGCTGAGGGTATTTCTTGAGTAACGGATGCTTTAAAATTTGCTTCATTGATATTCTATCGTCTGGGTTGATTTGCAGCATTCGATTGATGAGGTCCTTTGCCTCCACTGATAATTCCTCTGGCATTCGGAATTTACCGGATTGCACTTTTAAAAGCAGTCGACGAATATTCTCGTCATCAAAAGGAAGATGACCGGTTAAGAGAGCAAAGAGAATGATACCACAGGACCATATGTCAGAGGGACCACCATGATAATTCTTACCAGCTACAATTTCTGGGGATGCATAATGAGGGGATCCACAAGAGGTTTCGAGCATTCGGTCATTTGTCTCTAAGGCGGCCATTCCAAAATCTGCAATCTTTATATTTCGGTCCTTATCCAAGAGCAGATTTTCTGGCTTCAAATCTCGATGGCAGATGTTGAATTTATGACAATAGTCGACTCCCTGCACGATCTGTCGAAAGTAATTGACTGCCTCTCTTTCCTCAAGTCGTCCCTTCTTGATGAGATAATCAAAAAGCTCTCCACCTTCGATGTATTCCAACACCAGATATCTATAAATATATACAGTTAGTAATGCGAAACAAATACAGATACTCATCAATTTTCATTGAGCTGAACTTACAATTCACCCTTATTTTCCCACACGTCATACAAGGCCATAACATTGGGATGCTCTATTAACTTCATGATGATCACTTCCCGCTCAATGCCATATGGCAAACCTTTTTGTGCACTGTTTTCCTCCAAAGTTCCACCAATGATTGATTTTGGAACGATTTTTACCGCGGCGAGCTGGCCGGTGGTGGAATGCTTCGCCAGACGGACTCTGCCCGAAGAACCGCGTCCTAATGTTCTTCCTAGTCTCCAAGGGCCAACATGGCTTTTGCTCTTTCGTGAAGTAGTAGATAACCGTTTGTCAGTAGGGTTCGTCGCGGCTACTGCGGCAGCTACAGCAGCAGACATATTTCTGTATAGGTTATTAAATAATTAAATTGAAAAAGGGGGAGGGAAGTCAGAAGGAGAAAAAATATGTGTGAAACAGAAATATCAAGAAGATCTAGATATATATATATATATATAAGAGGAAATGTGCGTCTAAGCAAGGTAATATCAGGGCGGATCTACGAACTTTTTTTTTTTTTTTGCTTTTCCTAACCAAACTAAAATATACAATGCTGATGGGCACAGATATCCCATATGATTGGGAAATCGCGCATATGTGCAAATCTGATCTAGTAGTAATTAACGTAAAGAATTCTTTTCATCTATGAAGGAGGTATTCCCACAAATCCGGTCGTTGGAATGTACTGCTCTTGTCCTATCATTTTCATTTTGTTTGGGTGTATCTATTATTGTTTTACCTCTTCTTGACGCGTCTGAGACATGACGGACAAGAGATGTTTTTCAGACATTGTGTGACTATCAACAAACGGGTTATTTTCAAGTTTCCTAATTCGCTCTAAGTTCAATAGTTCAACATCGACAATGGTCTGTGTGTATATATATTGTAATATTTATTGTTGTGGACGTATTATTAGCAGCGGTAGTGTTTGGCTGCAATTCTGTGAGAGCACGTCTTGAGTGGGTCATCTGTTGAAAACATTCCGAAGACTGTCGATCCATGCATATAAAGGCAGCCCATTATTGTTGACTCTATACCTTTTTAATCGGCCTATGATGTTATATAATCCCATTAGGAATGTTCATATTCTACGCGGCTGTCAGGCGTTCTTCTAATTTCGATCAATACTATGAAAGATTCTGTGCATTGCGATCGACATAACATCCGACGTCACCCCGTAAATCTTTCTCACTCTCGATCCCGCTAGCAATCTAATAATTGCGGCCGCTTCGGAAGACGGGATTACCCCATTTTCTTCGTGAAGCAGTCTGGAAGAGTTCGCATAATGATTCTGGTGTTGTCATCGCATTTCGTTGATCAACTCCAGATATTTGGTTGCAAACAGACACACATACATATATGTATGTACCGACATAAGGGAATTTGAAATATGGACAAGTCAGTAACTTGGGGGGCCTATCTGATCATTCTGTTACAACCAGGGGTATGTATGTAGATTATTCGTTTCAGGTACAACCGAGTTCCGGGTTTTTGGTATCTCTCTAGAGGAACAAGCTAAGAATTAACAAAACTGCTGCTGGTTCTCGCCGCATATCTCTCTACACAGAGGGATTGAACATACCAAGGGGCTGCAATTGAATGATATATTTGTTTTTACAATCAGTTTCATTTTAAAATCTCTTCCTATTCTATTTCTCTAGAGGAAATTGGTTGGGAGCCAAAAATACACGGCGCATTAGAGAGATAGAAAACCCCCCACAAATCTTCAAAAACCGATAGATAACGGCGGTTCCTCGGCGGTTAACGATTAAATATAAAAGCGCAATGAAATCCCAAAATGAAAAGAAAAAAATAAAATAAAATGAGATAGATATATTAATTTTTCTTTTTCAAGCCCAGATGAAGTAATTGCCTAGCAATTTTTACTTTAAAGGACTGGGAACATCGATAGTTCACATAATGTCATCTCGTTCAAATTAGGGGCGGGATTTTCATACAACTCTCTCTCTCTCTCTCTCTCTCTTATCTCTCTGCTATATATATTTCCTCTTGATCCTGAAGAAAGATACCAAGTCAGTCCAGCATTTCGGCCGGGGGACTACTGTCCTTCTAGGCATTTGAATTGTGACTCTCAGATTCCACACCTATTCATGCTCTTTCTTAATTTAACTCTGCTATAATTCACAATCTCCCAGTTGTCAATCGGACTTAATACAGCTAACATTGTCGGAACTATTTACTTGTTCCTAAAGGCATGTCGTGGGTTTTTCAATCGATAAGATAACAACACCATTACGTCCCCCTGATGCTGCTGCCAACGCCATATTCAGGCGGCTTAACTTGAACGGAGTTTTATATCCCTATTTCACAGCCCCTGCTACAGAACTTACAATTCCTATAAGGTATGGAAAAGCTAGCTAGCCAACTCTACTGCGAATTCTCATACTTGCCTGCACAAACGTTCGTCGAGAAACTAACGCGGGGTAACTCTATATTCCCCATTATATTCTTAATAATCCACAAAGTCAAGATGCAAAATCACAAAGCCTTCCACATCCGCACATTGCCTGTTCTATAGATCACAGCCTTCAGCCTCACACACATCTCTCAACTTCCCCTTAGTCATATCTCTGTCAATCATAGCATAATTTCTGCATCTACGTTTCGAATTTTTGTTATAGAGGGGGGTGGTATTTCCGCCGCACTTAGTCAGCAGGGGCTCTGGTGATGGAGGAGAAAGCCTATGTTTGTGTGTAAGGGCCACACCACCACTCTAATTTTACCCAATATTAGAAAACTGCACCCCCGTAAAAGCGAACGGTGAAGCAGAATGTCGGCGTGGAAGATTACAAGAAGTGAGTAATTTTTACTAGGCTGTGGTGATTGTCAGTTTCTTTCCCTTTTTTTCTTTTTCATTTCTTATTTTGTTATTATACAAAAGAGTGGGAACAAAAGAAAGGAGAGGTACTTTCTCCTCAACTTTATAAATGTTTGTTGTTTTTTTTTTTTTTTTAGATCTAACGCTTTTGTTCCTTAGAGCTTAAAGAAACTCATCTGTCTTCTCCTTTCAGCAGTAGCAGTACAAAGAACAACAACAATGCTATACCTCAGTCTCCCTCAAACGATGATATAAAGGCCAACGTGCCTGCGTTGAACTTGCCATCAGTCACGACTGGTAAGTCGCCTCGCGCAAACACAGTTACAACTGGTGCATCGGAAAGTACGTCAGAATCTGCTGGTTCTAATACTCCAGCGAAGGAAGAAACTACTACACCTGTGGAGTCAAATGGCAGGACGTCGTTTTCTTCTGAAAGCACACAAACCTCGCCAAAAAAGTCAGGAGACGGTAGCACATCTTCTGTAAAGCCAGGTCTTTTGAAGGTATATATCGACAGTGCCAGTGGGTTGTCATTACCGCCATCTATTGCTTCGCTGACTGGTTCGTCATCATCAAGTGTAGGGCTGGCCCAAAGCTTGTCGGCTGCCGGATCAATTTCTCCACGAAAGAATCCACAGCCACCGTCTGCCGGAGCAGGAGCAGCAGCATCAGCGGCAACGTCACGAAAAAGGCCGCCAGTATATTTGGTTTTAGAATACGACAAGACACAAGTCATCTTGGAAGCCACGTCAGGGACAGTCGATAACCCAGTTTGGGACAGGACGTCTAACTTTGATGTGTCCAGATTAGAAAAGCTTTCAATTCAGATTTACACCCGTGTACCAATTTCGTCATCGTCACAAGCTGCGGCTATTAACTCGTATTCAGAACAGGCCAATTCCCCATTCATTGATAACACTCCTATGAGCGGCAGCAGAGTTAACCCAAGATCCCACAGGAAATACGAAGATGTGTTTCTGGGGTCATGTAAGATATCAGCAGACTCCGGAGCTGCTACCATTTGCAACGGGTGGTTACCTTTATCGTCAGGGTCAGGTCAAATCAAAGTCAAGATAGATTTTAGAGCCAACAAGGATAAGCATTTGACTATAGAAGATTTCGATCTACTCAAGGTGATTGGTAAGGGGTCCTTTGGAAAGGTGATGCAGGTCCGAAAGCATGACACGCAACGAATCTATGCTCTCAAGACAATTAGAAAGGCGCATATCATCTCGCGTTCAGAGGTCAACCACACCTTGGCCGAGAGAACAGTGTTAGCCCAAATTGACAACCCATTCATTGTTCCATTAAAGTTTTCGTTCCAATCCCCAGAAAAGTTATATCTGGTGTTAGCATTTGTTAATGGTGGGGAATTGTTCCATCATCTTCAAAGAGAGGGCCGCTTTGACCTCAACCGTTCCAGATTCTACACTGCTGAATTGCTGTGTGCATTAGAATGTCTGCATGAATATAATGTCATTTATCGTGACTTGAAGCCGGAAAACATCTTGTTGGATTATACTGGCCATATTGCCCTCTGCGATTTCGGCTTGTGTAAATTGAACATGGAGGGCCAAGACAAGACCAACACCTTCTGCGGAACGCCAGAATACTTGGCCCCAGAGTTGCTTCTTGGTGGTGGTTACTCCAAGGTTGTCGACTGGTGGACGCTGGGCGTTCTTTTTTACGAGATGTTGACCGGCTTGCCCCCATTTTATGATCAAGATACAAATGAAATGTATCGTAAGATTCTGCAGGATCCTCTGCGATTCCCCGATGACATGGATAGGGAGGCCCGTTCCCTTCTTCAAGGCCTGTTGCATAGAGATCCTAAGAAGCGATTGGGTATCAATGGTGCAGCGGAAATCAAGGCTCATCCATTCTTTGCCCAAATTGATTGGAAGAGACTGATGGCTAAGAAATATGCAGCTCCGTTCAAGCCCTCGGTGGAATCAGCAACTGATACTTCCAATTTCGATCAAGAATTTACATCTGAAGAACCAACCGATTCGGTCGTTGACAAGGATTTCTATTTGTCCGAATCTGTTCAACAGCAATTCGGTGGCTGGACTTATACAAACACTGATTCTAAATTAGCTAGCTCCGGTAGATGGTAAAGTACCAAATAGAATATATAACTCTCCAAAATATACAAGCGCAACATTTATTTTTTTTAAGACTTGACTGAGACAAAGTAGTAGTGGGGGAACTGAATCACATTCGGAGGCCGTTGCATCTTTTTTCGTTGATCTGCATCCGATAAAAATTGCACCATCAGATAAATTTGATAAAAATGATGTTATTTGCAACATCAGAACGGCTGGGGGGAAAAAAAAAGCGATAATGACATATTAATATCTTCTCCTACTTTCCGAATTGTTCATGAAAATCTAACTCAAGTAGCACTATGTAATGGTTTATAGGGCACTGGCTTATATTTCCCCACGGCAACTTGCCAAAATTAATTCACACTCCTTAAGGCTAGTTTCGGCGAAGAGCCGCACGGATGAAAAAGCGGAAGTATAAATACATGAAGAGCGGAATTTGTCTGGAGTAATATGAGTCAAGCGACAATTGAAAGAAGATGAAGGAGGAATTACAAGGTCGAGCTGACGAAATCGATGCGATTGAAAGTCAGTCACTGGATTTTGATGACGCAAACAAGAGGCCTGCGGTATTCAAGTCTACCACTCAGGAGATACTGTGTGTTATCACTTTAACAATGGCTACTGGGCTCATGTCCATTAATAATGGATCATTATATGTATCATTGCCATCAATAGGCGAGTATTATGGCATCGAAGGTGGTACATTGAGTTGGTCTATTTCGGCGTCTGCGCTAGCAACTGGGTCCCTACTATTAGTCTCTGGACAAATAGCGGATGCGTTTGGAAGGCGACGGATGTTGATCTTTTCATATGTATTCTTCACCATTTGTTCGTTGATAGCTGGGTTCATGAAGAACTACATTGTATTTTTCCTATTTCGGGGGTTTCAAGGGTTGTGTGGAGCCACTGCAGTTACTTCAGCGGCGGGGATTCTAGGTGCTACCTATTCTCCTAGTCGACGGAAGAATTATGCATTGGCTTCGTTTGCAGCGGGAGCGCCCATGGGGTTTGTTATTGGAATTGTAGCCGGCGGTATTTGTACACAAATTCTGCACTGGTACACAGTGCTGTGGTTCGGGGCAATAATTTATTCAATCCTTTCCTGCATGGCCATATTTTTAGTTCCCAAAGATGATCCGATTAATTTGGATAGAATCAAGTCCACTCTGGGCACTTTGGACTACGGAGGTGCAGTTCTAGCTGTTTGCGGGTTCACCTTATTTGTGTTTGCATTATCCCAGTCAGATGGAGCTCCTCAGGGCTGGAAAACACCCTATATCATTGCGCTGTTGATAGTAGGGGCCTTAATGATCATTGGGTTTTTGGTTTATGAGACATATGTTCCGCAAAGACCATTGATGCCTATGAAGATTTGGACATATCCGGGCTTTGCCCTGTGTATGGTAATTACGTCGTGCGGATGGATGGACTTCACGGGCACGCTCTCATATTACGCAACGCTCTATTTCCAGGATCTGCGGGGAGCCAGCCCTATTCTCACCACAGCATATTTCACCCCTCAGGCTGTTGCAGGGATTGTTGTCTGCATTCTGACGGGATATGCCATGGACCGGGTTCCGGGGCAAATCCTCATGTTCGTAGCCATGGGCGGGTTCACTATTGCTGCATTGCTCTGGGTGTTTGTTCAACTGGACACCAGTTACTGGGCCATCCCCTTCCCATCGTTTATCCTGGTTGTTATAGGGGCTGACGTCGCGTACAATGTGGCCAACCTGCATGCACTTTCTACGGTTGACAAGACGCTTCAATCCAGTGCTGCTGGTGTGTTCAACACGTGCTTGCAGCTTTCCACCGCCATTGGCCTTGCTTCTTCCTCTGCGGTCGTGAATTCTGTTGTCCCGGATCAACACACGGCTACGAAGGAAGAGAAGCTCAAGGGGTTCAAGGCCGGGTATTATTTTGCTCTCGCCGTAGCTGCCCTTGGACTCATTCTCACCTTTTTCTTGAAGGTCGGAACCAAGGGCAAAAGGACCAAGTGAAAGGACTGATTAATGATCCAATGTTTTGACGACGAAGCCTGGCTTTTTGTTCTCTTACCATATTATATCAAATCTACATCCTACTAATTGTTGTTATCTTGGGGACTAGGATTTGGATTACGAGATTGACACGAATTAACGAAATAACCGTCCATAATAAATAAATAATGGTATTTGCCAAAAAAAAAAAAAAAAAAAAAAAAAAAACGCTCCATTTCCCCGTCCGATTCTAAATTTTCAACTAGCTGTACTGTATGTACTCAAAACAGAAGTCATATTGGACAGGAACATACAACAAATCATTAATCTGTAACATATGACTAAACGAAAACAAACCACACCAAACCCCTGGTCAACACATTCCCTGGTTAAATGCAATTACTCAGAATTGAGCCCAATTGATCTCCTGAAGAGTCATAATTAAATTTTCAATATCATTGCGTCCAGGGTTCTCTGCAGCATATCTGTAAGCCGTGTGGCTGTCGGAAGGCCGAAGCCCACAACAACAAAAAAAACAAAAAAAAAACAAAAAAAAAACTTTGGGAGAAAAAAAGAAACCATAAGTGGCCGGAGAACCGACCGCACAACGACAAGCCGCAGGAAGTGTGAAAAGTCGCTATCGGGCAGCTGCGTCCGATCGATTGGGTATGTTACAGTGAATTAGTCGTGCAAATTTCAGCGCAAGGCAAATGTGTATATATGTATATATGGGAACGACGTTTAAATAAAGAATTGAAGTCAAAGAAAGGAGTTTTTACGAATAAATTGCGTGCAGTATTCCGTCAATTCTGATTCTGCAGAATTGATGGAAAAGCAACTGTCTTAAGCTAGAATCGGCATGCCGTTGAAACGGCGGCGGGGATCGTCTTGTTTATTAATCCTAAAATCGGTGTTCCGATGAAATTTTGTGTGGGTAGTATTTTCCTCTATATATATAAGGTCTCCGCAAGTGCATGGGTGTAAGTTCAAAGTTGCAAGAAAAAAACAACAATTGAGAATTGTTTGATGGATTCTAGTTTATAGCATGGAGGAAAAAAACAGTCATCAGAATTCTATCATAAGTGAGCCACCGACGGGGACGGTGTCGGTTTCTAGTGCGGAGAAAGATTTGTCGGGCCCAGAAGATCTGCAACGGGTGGCACCACCAGCAGAAGCCAACAGCTCTGATAGTCCTGTTGGAGATGATAATGGAGATGGAGATGGAAACGATGCCGTCGAAAGTGCCGGGGATGGCACCACAGCAGCGGATCAGGTTTTGCACGGAGTCCCCTTGTTATTGTGCTCCTTATCCCTTCTACTCTGCGTGTTCCTTGTCGCATTAGACCAAACTATTGTCGCCACCATCTTAAGTACTGTCGGGAATAAGTTTGATGGGTTTGGTAAAGTTAGTTGGGTTGCGTCTGGGTTTCTGCTGCCCACGGCGGTTCTGGCGATGAATTGGGGGAAAATCTCCCTTATTTTCGGCCGAAAATACACAATGCTTGTGGCAATCATCTTGTTCGAGGCCGGAAGTTTAGTGTGCGCATTGGCAAACTCCATGGACATGCTTATTGGCGGTCGAGTGCTTGCCGGTGTTGGTGGCGGCGGTATCCAGGTGATGGTCTTTATCATCATCACAGAAATTGTCACAATTGACAAGCGAGGAATGGTTCAAGGGCTTGTCGGTGCAGCATTTGGGGTTGCATCTGTTGTCGGTCCTTTGGTAGGCGGTGCGTTTACTTCGCATGTTTCGTGGAGATGGTGTTTCTATATCAATTTGCCAATTGGTGGTGTTGCCTTCTTCTTTATCTGGTACTTCTTTAATCCACCTCCTCCACAAGGCAGTCTCAAGGAGAAGCTGGCAAAGATTGACTACATTGGCACCTTTTTGTTGGCATCAGGCTTGGTGCTGATTCTGTTAGCCTTAACTTTCGGCTCAACGGACAAACCATGGAACTCTGCCATCGTCATCTCCTTCTTTGTTGTGGGAGGAGTTCTTTTGCTTGTTTTCGGAGTTTATAACTTTATCTACTCCAAAAACCCACTTATCCCCCTGAGGGTTGCAAGGGTCCCACAGGTTTTGGCTCCTTGTATCTCCTTCTTCTTTGTCTTCTCAGGGTTCATGTCCGCAGTTCTCTATCTTTCCACTTATTTTCAGGTCGTCAAGAATGCCGATGCAATGCACTCTGGTATCGATCTGTTGCCAATGATCATCCCCGTTGTCATTACCTCGATTATCATGGGCATCCTGGTATCCAAAACGCGATACACAAAGCCCTTCGCAATCTTTGGGACCTGTATTGCCAGCATCGGTTTTGGCATCATGACAATGTTAGACGAGAGTTCTCCAGTTTCCCAGAGAATTGGTTACTTGATTCTTCCTGGTGTCGGGATTGGCTCTCTATTCCAAACTTTCACGTTATCTGCCCAGGTGGCCGCTCCTAAGGATCAGGGAGGTGTTATCATTGCCACGGCAATGATTGGTTTCTTCAGATCGTTGGGTGGCACTGTTGGTTCTGCACTTGGTCAGACAATCCAATCTGTGGTTTTCACTTCTAAGCTCAAAGACTTAGAGCTACCTGGCAATGCTGATCCAACCGCCCTTTTGAACAGCCCAGAACTTATCAGGAAACTACCACCACAGACTTCACAGAAAATCATCTTAGCCTTCGTTGCTGGATTCCAAGACGTGATTTACTACGGCTTGGCCTGTATGTTGGTGGCCTTTGTTGGAGTACTCTTTTTCACAAACAAGCGTATCCCTAAGAGCAACGATACCAAGAAGCCCGAATCTGAGAACAAGACTGATGAAGAAAATCAAGCCGAGTAAAAAACAACTTTTTAATGCTGTATTTATCGCTAACACCTATTTTGTTACTTAATCCTATTTAATATAAACTAATTACTTTTCAGCAAAAAAACAAAAAAACAAAAAAAAAAGGACATAAAACGTTTATAGAACACAAACTCACTCAAAATAAAGAGAAATATATGTTATTTGACAAAATTCATGTGACCCTAAAAAGATAACTGCCGATTCTGCAACTGGAGTCCGTTCTTTTCAATCAATTGGGCCGCTAATCTGCCTCCGGCGGCTTCTTTTTTCTCCGAAAAGAAGCAAAAAAGGTTGCTCCACTTCGTAGAGAATTGAATTGAAGCTTTTCAAGGTTGTATGTATCGCGAACACCGTTTTTAATCCTAGAACCAATTTATTTCAACCACACAGGTAAATTATGTATACAAATTCCATTCAACCCCATAAATATAATATTGTCTTCTATTCTACAACTTTATGGTGTGTGACCTTAAATCCACCGGTGCCTTCGTGAGCGTTATTACCTCCAGCCTTAACATTGACTTTGACAAAATTGGCGGCTTCTCCATCGCGCTTATCATTATTGGTAAATTCATTCTTGGTTTGGGTTCCTGTTTCGACCCGAGCCAGCCAATCTCTCATTTTATCATCCAATTGATCGTTCAAGTCGTCACGTTTAATAGATCCGACGGTCGCATGAGTTGGTTGGGCCATCAATTTGTTACCGCCGGCAGTAATCAAAGTGGTGGGAAGTTGTCCGACTACTGATTGAGTAGATCCTTTGGTATATTCAAGATTCTCACGCAAACTGACTGACATGATATGTATATATATATATATATTTGTAGAGGTTCGAGTCACAGTACTACGCGTGCTCAGGTCTTTTGCCTTTATATATTCTATCATACAATTGTTTTGAACATCTCCATTCTCGTTTTCTATACTCCAGGTTGATCAATACCCGATGGCGTTACGGAATGTGCCCCTGCAGAAGATCTCAAACAGCTTAATTTTTTTTTTTTTTTTTTTCCTTTGGTTCGAATCCGGGATGCATCATCTGCAATAATCTCGGCCACATTGATTCCAATATTACAACTTGTAGAGCTCGAGGGGCATGCAATTAGCATTTCCGTGTTCAACTCACTATCGGTTGGTCTATGATTTTGGGGTACACCAGTTATCACCGAATCTTTCTTCTTTTTACTCCAAAGAGTAGCAAAGAATAAATGTAGCTCTGCGAGGTATACAACGAGTCTAATAACATAATACAGTCAAAAAATCATATTAATGATCTATCATTACATATTTTAGTTTCTCTTGCGGAATCTTCTGTCAACTTGTTGGTTTGGAGAGACGTGGACAACAGAGACAGGGACCTTGTTGAAACCGAGAGACTTCAACAAGTTGTTAGTGTCGTTATCAATTTCAAGGTGGTTGTCGGTGTGAGAGAGGTCCAAAGCAGAAACTTCTGGAACATATTGGTCTCTTCTTTCACGTTCTTCTTCTTGGAGCTTGAAGGAAATACCTCGAACTGGTCCCTTTTGGATACGCTTCATTAAGTGGGTGGTGTAACCAGCAATCTTGTTTCTGAGTCTCTTGGATGGAATGTAGGCAATTTCAGAGGCGAGACGCTTGTTGGTTTCGAAGTCCAAAGTGAGCTTTGGATAGTATCCTTCGATCATTTGCTTAGCAGCTCTCTTGACAGTCTTGGTTCTGACGCGACCCATTGTTGCTTATACTTTTGTTGTCGAGTTGAAAGTGTTGAGGTTTGACAAAAACTTGTGATACTCTCCTACACTCTTGCAGCGGTGGGAGTCGGTTTTTCGCCTCTTTCCTATTTGGGAGTTTTGTGACTTGTTTTAAGCGTAAGTTTGGGTCTATGTGGAAATTTGAGTGGCTGGGACGAAAAGTTGGGAATTTTTTTTTTTTTTTTTTTTT
>PPJG02000075.1:0-44080 GCA_003705695.2 Blastobotrys serpentis
TCCTTGCCTCTGAGGAACTTGGTGACAGCATACGATGCATTCAGTTTTGTGACATTCTCCTTCTTCCATGGAGGTCGGCGCGGCCAATAATGGTCTTTGTCAATTTCGGGTTTTTGTCGGGTCGCAGCAAAGAAATCTGCCATTTTTGTACCACTGCTACTCCGGTGACTTGCCTGAGCGATAGGGTTGCTAGGATTCGACTTGTTTATATATATATCTTTATAGTTCTTTGTAATAATATAATAATATTCTTCAATTACTATTATTATTATTCAATTGTTGTTCGACCTTGACCAATATCTGTAACTTCAATATATACTATTGCACAGCCACTTTGTTTGGTAAATTTCGCCACATGCACAGCCACAATTGGTTGTTGTTCAATAACCGTAGAGTTTCTTGTCATTGAAATTTTAAAATTTTATCAAATCGGCAATAGTTTAGTGGCTAGAATTTCCGCCTGTCAGTTGGGAAGCGATTCTTAACAGCACGCGGGGGACCGGGGTTCAATTCCCCGTTGCCGAGATTTTTGTTTCTAATATTTAATTTATCATAAATCAGTTATATATAAATTATATATGTACCGCTTGTGTTAATTGTGTTTGTGTATATACATATTTTTATTACTGTTGATGGCATATATATATAATTATATTACTTCTGGAGCTTTTTGACATTAGTTCTATATATATATATGGTTATTATATAATGGCCACATTTACAAGCACTCAGCAGTCAAAGTTATGTCTCCAAAATTCCAGCAAATAAAGTGAGTTATATTGGTCAAATTCTAAAAAAACACAATTACATTAATAGCTAAACTGTGGAAATCCTCTATGCGTGTCATTTAAAAAGGCTAGTTCGATGCTTTATCTTCACCGGCAACTTCAGGAGTACCCTCAGGATTTGATTCTTCCTTGGTTTCAGAAGCAGACACAGCTCTTGAATCTTCCTTTGACTCAGACGCAACTTCAGCATTAGAATCTTCTGGTGCGGCAGAAGACTCCCCGGTTTTCTCTTCAGCCTTAGGTTCACCCTTGACATTTTCAATGCCGAACACACGGTGAAGAAGCTCCTGGGTTTCCTGCTTAGGCAACATAAGGTTCAATGAACTCTTACCTCTCCACATTGGGTAAACAGCTTCCTTGCTTCCGTCAACTTCAGCAAATGGAACCTTCAAGAAACAACAACCCTCTTCAAGAGTTTCAACGCTCTTAAACAATTCTGGATCCAGAGTTTCGATTTCAGAAATCTTTGGGAATGTGTTGACGCACATCTCTTTCAAGGTTTCAAGATTTCCCATGGAAACCACTCTTTTTGGAGAAGCAGATGGGTAGAGTAAATGTAAACCTTCATTTTGTACTCTCCATTTACAGTTGCTGTCATTCTTCTGCTGAGCGAACATTTTAATACCAGAATGGATGAATTTGAGGCGATTATCATTCTCTTCCAAAATTGGTCGAACCTCTGGAGACACATAATAAATAGTACGAACTGGCTCACCAGTGGCATTTCGAACTAATAAACTGGTTTTTGGGAAGTCTTCACTAATACCATAAAACCTCCAACATTCTTCAACAGTAGGATGGTCGGCGGCCAAAAACTTAAACGGCTCCTCATTAGCATCTCTTGGAGCTTTTTCTTTCTTTTCTGTAGTAGTATCAGTAGCTGTTTTTGGTGCTTTTTCATCGCGTTGTTCACTTGACTCACCCTCTGCTGGTCGCTTTTTAGCACTATTTGCTTCAGCGTCCTTCTTTTCGAACACAGCGATGAAGAAACCTCCAGTATCTTGTTGATGTGGATAAACTCGGATACATCTGTCTAGGTTAAATTCTTTGGCTTCCTCTTCAGTTGGTGGGAAATATGATTTGTTGGTTCCTTCGTCACCAGGTTGTTTCCAGAGCTTATCCTTTCCTTGGACCTTCCAAGTTGAAACACCCTTATAGGCGACCAGACCTGGCAATTGGTCCTTGGCGTCAATCAATGTCAAATTACCCTTGGATTGACGAAGAGCTTCAGCGACAACAGCCTCGTTCTCAATTGGGTTGAGAGAGCAGGTACTGTATACAATTCTACCACCAGGTTTCAACATTTGAATACCTCGTTGAAGAATATTTACTTGTGTTGGATGGAGACCCAATCCAGCACCAACTGTCCAATCCTTCCACACATTGACGTTCTTTCGCATTGTACCGTCCCCAGAACATGGAACATCGCAAAGGACTCTGTCGAACTTGAGATAGTCTCCTTGTCCAAGTTTGATCTTCGGATAAAATTGTGCATCATGGTTAGTAACAATCAAATTTGGTGAGTTGAGTCTTTTAACTTGATGGATCAACATGTGAGAACGTTTGTAATCGCTATCATTGGCGATAACCAACCCAGTTGGTCGTGGGATGGAAGGATTACCGTGAATGGCTTCAATCAATTGAGCGGTTTTAGATCCAGGGGCGGCGCATAAATCCATAACAGTGTGATGAGGTTGAACGTCCAAGAGCAAAGGCGGGATCATGGAAACAGCCTCTTGTCTGGAAATGTTTCCAACGTCAGTTTCAACGACCAAGAATCTTTGCATTCTAGCAAATGGTTGGTTCTTTCTAATTACTTGCTTGCCGACCTTGATTTCCCAAGCTAAATCATCGGGATAAAATGCCAATGGCTGTGGTGGCTCGACTGGTTCACCTTCCCAGATTATGTTTTTCAAAGTTGGGATATAATCCTTCTCCATAGATTCACGGATTTGAATTGCATGCTTCTTAGAACCGGTAATTCTGAAGGTCAATGGAAGGTTTGCTTGACAGGCCTTTTTGAATTCTTCGAATTCTTCAATTGGTGGCATGTTTTGCTCTTTGTAATAGGTCTCCCATGCGACATTTTCCTTTTCCACAGAAGTCCATCCCCCCGAATTGTTGTTTGATCGTCTTCCTTGGCCTCCGCCTTTTTTGAAGTTTCTTCTATCTCGTTTTCCCATTTTTGATACTTGTGGATGAAATAGCTCGGTTGATAAATTTCAGTGAAAAAAAAAAAAAATTCATTCCGGCCTTGCGGGATCCCGAATCGGCATTCCGGGTCCCTTTGGGCTTGCCCGTTAACGTTGACCACAAATCTGCTCGGTTGTTGTAAATGACAAATCACGGAGCCGCAATCTGTCTAAAGGGGACCAGACCCATTTTTACTAAGTGAATATCGTAGGGAGAAAAAAAAAAAAATTATGTTAGCCTCGTAGGGCTATCTGCAAGACAATGGAGGTCGGTTGTGTCAGTAAATAAGGTTAATTAAGCATTAATCAATCAAATAAGGGGAGAGCCGTGGGTTATGAACCCTTGTAGGCAGGCGTCACGATTGTTCCCACAGGTTTCAACCAGAAAAATAAAATATATCTACAGCTTTCGGAGATGAAATGAACCTCGCACGTACTGACAATCAAAAAGGTAAGGAATCTCAGTCCATTTTCCTGTCAATCACATTGATGGTTACCGATTTTGGTAATGGGCAAGGAATGTAGAACGAGACTAGGGCCCGATCGATTGTGTCATTTACACAATCCTTGACTTGACGATAATCACCGGCACAATGGCCGGTCCCCAAGATATTAAGTTGAAAGGATGAGAAAAATGAGACATTGTTTCTGATCTTCTTTAGGATAAAACGATCTTCCCGAACAAAGGTCTCTGTTTCAGACAATATGGATCAAATCAACCCCTGTTGCAAATTTGGGAAAGGACTCAACTGGGTGTAACCGCAATATTGGGTGTAAACGTGCAGATAACAAAGTCTTTGGTGAGAGATGCCATAAAACCGTCCGTCTAGAACAAAAACATTCCAGCCAAGTGAGACAAATGGTTGCGCAACCAATCTGCATTACTATACTACCACAAACGGTATATACGGCAAATTATTTATTTTATCAATACCTTTAGTTTGGTATTGTACCCATGATCATTATTTTTTGTGTGATTCGGTGTTAATAAACGGACCTCAAAATCTCCCAGAAAATAAACCATTATTGTGACAGGGGTAATAGAGGGTACGAACCTAAGTATCATCAAATTACGTAAGCACTTATTGTCTTGTTGTGCGGGGTATTATGCGTGCCAAGTTTATTCTTGCAGGTTTATGTGTTAGGGGTATCCAAAAATGTTTAGTCCCTGATGATCATTAGATTAGAGATCTCTGGGCACGTAACCGTTGTGCGCGTATAATGAGAACTTTTTTTTTGCAGCATCTTGAACTAGAAAGGTTAAGACTTGTGTCATCTTATTTCCGAATGACGGATATGTGGAATTAACTAATGTTCCAGTTCGTTTGAATAACGTCATATCTACTCGTTGTGGTTGTAGTATTGGGGTTAATGTGTGGGATGTCAAGAATCCACGGCAAAAAAGCTTTATGATCTTTTGGTTATGATAATGGTTTGGTTTTATCATAAGTTGGGGAGCTATTTTTTTATTTCAATAAATTATGTATTCAAAAATTAATTAAGATGCAAGTGGAAAAATAATTTAATAACCCCCCCTCCCGAATGCCATTTGGTAATTTTTTTTTTTTACGGAATGCTGCAAAATAATAAGGCGGACCAGCATGCATAAAACGTTGCTATTTTTACTTATTGATGTGTACTTGCATTCTTTTTGTCTTATTTACTATAAATGTGCCCCGCCTCCTTGGAACGCCTCATATTGTTTCATTTAAAAAATACCGTTTCAACGGCCGCACGCCCGGTATATCGGAATGCCGCTACCGGCTCATTGGGTCCCAACGTCTTCCATCACACGCACAATCGTCTGCAACATTATCATAAGCATGCGGAGGTTGTTGTATAATACAGTGAGTGGAAGCCATGGTAAATGAGAATGAGAGACGCTAACTAAAAAACAGTTCAGTACAACCTTTGGAGGCATCTGGCCCAACCTGGAGAAGTCAGGGTCGATATATTTTTCATTAACAAAACGACCGTCCCTATTATTGGTATGTGTGAATTAACTTTTTTTTTTTTTTTATCTTTTTAAAACTAACGGTAAAATAAAACGCAGATAATCGGAAATGGGCTATTATTGATCCTGTTTATCATTTCAAGAACATTTCAGACTGTGTTGTTTGGGCGGCTTAGTCTAGGTGAATGGGAAAAGTTGACGGCGAAATTAAGTTACACATTGCTGGAATTTGTGGTAGCCTTCATCGCATTGAGAGAATCAATCAGCCTCAACAATATTATTACATTGGGGTTATTCATGATATTGAAATGGTTCCACTGTTTGAGTGAAGCTAGAGTGACCAATAACAATACTAACCAAGGCAGATTGCTAATTGCATTGGCAATCTTGCATATAACAGACTTGAAATGGTTGCGATATTACTATGATATGATTAATGAGCAGCAAAAGGGTCAAGAAATGTCTCTAATTCACATGATGTTTGCGTTGGAAACATCCATTCTTTATAACAGTCTAATTGCTTCAAGCGGACATTATTTATTCTCATACATGAACTGGGGGAAAAAGTCTGATTTAACTCTGATTTCAAATCTCATCAGGTTACTATTATATTCATATTTCTCATGCATTCTACTCACTCATTATCGGATCCCTCTCCACATGTGTAGGGAGACTTATTTATCGCTTCGAATTTCAATTGCAAAATTGCGACACGCGTTATGGTCGAGAAAAGAGAGGACTAAAGGCTTGGAACCACTAGGTTTTCAACAGGACCACTGCTTGACAGATGTATGCATAATTTGTCGAGATGAGTTATCCGATGCCACAAGCTATCATCAAATTATTCGAATTTCCAAATGTGGTCATGTTTTGCATGAAAACTGTTTATTGGTTTGGTTAGAGGTCTCTTCTTCTTGTCCAACCTGTCGGCAACAAGTCAGTTGAAAAAAAAAAAAAAAAAAAAAAAAAAAAAGAGTTTCAAGAAAGGAAGGAGGGAAAGGTAAAATAATTTCCTGCTTCTTGTATATTTATTCCTGGGATTCCTTATTATCCCTATCCTCATTAGTGGCGGGGATCTTTTCGGTCTTAGTGGCTGGAGAAAATCTACCGATGCCTTGACGAATGAGTCCCCGCTCAGAGTATGCAAATACCAAAACTAACAACCCAGCAGCAATGGCATCTTTAAATAATCCTGCCCACGTGTAGATGGCTCCCTGATAGTATACCACAACGTATACTGCCACAGAGGAGCTCAAACCCCAGATCGAGGGGAGTCCTCCTTTGAGCCATTGCCAGCTTGATATAGTGGTGATTGATTCATCCCTACGGTAATAGTCTTCAATCCATTGAATGCACCAACCAATTCTCAGAGCCATATTTAACATGCTGGCATAAATAAGTCCTGTAGCTCCAAACTCTAAAAACATGTCGCTCATCAACAAGTAGGCAGCTATAGCGAATGATAATGAAAATAAAATCATGACAGTTCCTTGACGCTTGATTTGCTCCGCCGAAGCAACGCTCTGAACAAATGCTTCGAGAACTCCATTATAGGCCAGAAATGGGATATAGCAAGTATAGGTTGCCAGAACTGCTGGTGCATCTGTTCGCATCCAGTCTTTGGACACGATAAGCTTTAAAAGGAATGGGGCACATGGTGGTCCAAAAGTTACGGCAATAATGGCCACATAAGTGTAGATTCGTAGAATCGTTGACAGGACGGTCACAGAAAAGCTCTTATTGTCAGGAGAGGACGTAGATGCTGGTGATTTCTCCGTCAAAATTTTGGAGAAGAAGCTTCGAAGGGCCTCCTCAACTGGTAGAAAAACTAACCGCGCAACTAACGATCCATAATTCAATACAACCGCATAGACTCCTTGGTCAGCAATAGGCAAGAGCATTGAGACGAGGAACTTATCACCCTCAGACAGGCAGTGTTTGAAAATGGTTTGCATCCAGATTGAAATTGCCAAATGCTTAGTGCCATTGTCGAAATAAAGCTTGTCAGATTTCACGCTACCGTCATCTTGGGGCCAAACCCGTTGAATAGATAGGACCGAGTATTGCCGTCGACGGCCCTCTTCGGATGCCAAAGCATTGTAAATATATAAACTTGATAAGACGGAAGAATAGGCCAATTGTCCGAGAGCAAAAGCGATGATGCTTGCATTTGACGACTTTGCAAGTAGGACAAACAAGAAAGTCAGAATACATCTAATGGTGATAGCAGCAGACTCAAAAGCCGCTCTAGATCGAAATTCTAACTGCAATTGCGACAATACAAAGCAAGGCTCAGATGCCAATTCAATCACTGCAGAAATTGCAAATAGTACTACTGCAGTTCCAATGTAGGGAGTATCCGAGTCCACTACCATCCATTTAAAGTACCCCCAGGCCAGGGCTGCTGCTAGAGGGGTACCGATGATTGGGGCCAAAAACCCAATATTTATTACCTGTTGAACGGTGCCGCTATAGGTTCCCTCGACTACGCCGCCTTCGAACCGATAAACATCCGCTTCGGTTTCAGTCAAGGAGATTCGTTGAGTGGCTAACCGAACAGCTTCGCGGGAGAAGTAAAGAATGGTGTTGATAAGGAATTCTAATTGGGCGCTTGAACCAAAGAGACCAGGGCCAACAAATCTGAGAATGGCTTGATTCAATATGAAGGTGAGAGCTTTGGAAAAGAGCTGGGCGCCAATTAGAAAGGTTGCTCCGGATGCTATAGAGTTGACTGAAACGGAAGACTTCCTTCGGCGAAAGACGCCGCCGTCAGAATAAAGATCATCGTTTTCATCATCTGATGCGCCAGTGGTAGGGTCCCCATTGTCGGTGTTTCCATTTGCATCACGAACAGAGTTGTCGCCAGATCCTTGACGCTTTCTACTTGGCACAATTGGAGGAATCAAGACTTGTGAACTCTTTTTGCGAGAGTGTCGTCTATATACGACGGATTGTATAGGGGAGGATTCGGAACCTCCTGAACTGGAATTCGCAGACAGCGGTCCCCCAGCAGAGGAAGACCCTGATCCGGACGTTTCATTGGCTGTGGGAGGAGGAGGGATATTGATAGAAATTGGTCTCGGTTTTGGCGGACTCATATTTGTTTATAATAATAAATAAGAAAATTGGGAGGGATAAATCAGAGATCAAAGGATATTACCGGAGAAATTGTCTATTTTTTATTTTTCAGTGTGTGTGTGTGTGTGTGTGTGTGTGTGTGGTGATCTAAGCTTCCGTGTTTAGGGAGTTGTGCCGCCCACACTTTTTTCCATAACCCCTAGGGAAAATGGATATTAAATCCAGGACGCGTCGCCTAACGCGCATTTGAAGAGCAAATAATTTAGATGAAAATTTGGCTCAAAGGCCGAAATAGCGATGGGGGGGATTTGCTGCAAGGGAAGGATAGTTTTAATTTTGTTTAGATTGATTGTTTGTTTTTTGTAATAAATAAATTTATTCATCTACATGTGCTGTGTTTGTTCTTTTCAGTAAATTGGAGGCCCGAGAAGGCCGCCTAAAGGCATGTCATTAGTTGCAAAATGCATATCGAGGGATTTTGTGGAAGAGTTTCTTTCGAGAACTCTTTTCAGTGCAAAACGAGCGTCAGAAGCGATGTCAGCCTTGTTGTCTTCGTCTTCGTCGTCTTCGTCATTCAAGGTTAGAACATTGAAATCAGGAGAGGAGATGCAGGTATCCTCAGAATCGGAGGTTAGCGTAGAATCGGACCTGCCGAGTTCTTCGCAGTCTTTTTGTTGAGGGGACAGCTCAGGGAAAAGGGATTCTAGGGACATTCGGCGGGCCGAATCGTTGAGATAATCGATGGAACGATCGTAGATAGTATGCTTTTTTCGGATTGTGGCCGAGTCGGTATTATGTCGTTCCATGGGAAAGGAAGTCTTGAAACACTTTACAGACTTTGATCTAGGGATGTCCACCTCGGGACCAAAGTCTTCGTCCTGCTCGACGACGGCTGCCCTGCCGCCGTTAATGTTGAGGCAGAGGCGACGCTTCAAGGAGCAGGTGGATGCCGAGGAGGACGAGCGCCGTATTGGGGCAGGAGCAGATAGCGGACCAACATCAGCTAGGCTCGCAGAGTTTGAATGTGGAATCTGGGAGATTTTGAGGTTGTTGAAGTTTCGGCGCCCGAAGGACAATGGAGAGGACAATTTGTTCAATTCGGCCGGCGAATATATACTAGGAGATGAATGAATGATGGATGAGAATGTTTTTGGGGTTGCAGGGCCAGCCGGGGATGACGTTGGCAGGTTGTCCATGGGGCCTTCGTGGAGTCCTGGGTAGAAGAGCAGGGACGAGGGGTTTATGGACGATGAAAAATTGATGTTCAAACCACCAGCAGACGGATGGGCTGGTGGTGATGAGGAGAGTGGAGTAGCAGTGGATGGGGAGGTGTTGAATTGGAAGGAGCACGATTTGCTCGATCCGATTGATACGTATGGGGTGGTGGTCATGGTCTGGGTGTCTATTGGAGTGCGTTTAGGAGGTCTACCTCTCTTTTTTTGCGGTCTTGGAGTGCTGGAATTCAAGGTTAATAATTTGACTAGACTCTAAATCTGAAGTATAAAAACCGTCACTTACGCATATTCATTAGACATCATCATCATAGTAAACAAAAAAAAAAAAAAAAAAAGCTCCCGATTCAAGCAACACTGAAATCTCAACTGCCTCGATGTCCGTATATATATATATATATTTATGGGTGTTCCATGCAAAGGAAAATCGATGCAGCGGGAGGAAAAAGAAAGCATTTTTCGATCTCGTTTCTTTTTCTTTGCGGACAGTCTGACGATGGCCTGGAAGGAAAGAAAAAAGAAACGGCAAAAGGAAATAAAAAGCAATAACAACGTTAAAAAAAGTAATGTTCAAGATTGTTTCCTTTTCGGCTATGGTTTCTTTTTCTTTCACGGGAAGGTAAAAAAGAAATGTTAGTAATATATCCCACCCTGATTACATAATCAGAGAATGTGGTTGTGGGTTCGTGGTGGAAGGGGAGTGTTGATGTAAGGAACTAAGGAACTACCGGTTCTCCGACCAATATACGCCGTATCTCACATTCCCAGTTGTTTCAGTGGTCATGCAACAAATCTTGATTGTGTGTGAATTATTATTTAGAGAATTATTATAATTATTTTATTATTATTATTATGACACCAGGCGGCTGTGAACTGGATCGGGACAATGAAGAGTGGTTCCAGATCATGTGAAAGGAAAAAATAGTGAAAAAACAAAAAAAAAAACAAAAAAAATAAAGAATAGATATTATCTATTGTGATTAATGATATCGTTTAATCAAATCGCGACAGAACTGGCCAAACGTATAGTTGGGTTGGATCGATTCGTTCAGGGATGGTTGGCAGAAGACGGCTAATGTGTTTCGAGCGACATTTGGAACATTGGTGCCCCTGACATAATGGGGTACCGCCTTGAACTTGCCATTGGTGGCCAGCTCCAACGCCTCCCCCGTTTGAAAGGCTAAGCAGTCTTCGGGGATGGACACTTTGACCACCGTTCCTGCCCGATTCCGGATATACAATCCGGCCTTTGGATCTGGGCTTGGAATATTATCTTGGTCCCTCATGAACATTGCACTGGTCAGCCCAGTTAGGCAACTGTGATCAATGTGCTCTCCGCACCAGCTATCGTCGTCATCATCTGCAATTGTTTCCGTTACAGGAAAATAGTGCAACAATCGCGCCTTGGTGGTGGTGGAGCTTCTCACGATTCCTTCCAAATAATTTTTTTCTTGCACAAACATTCCCTTGCGCCCCATGAATCGATCGCACGCCTGAGCGACCGTGGCGGCCGTGTCGATGATGAGGCTGCAGAGCTCTTGAACGTTGTTCTGGAACTCTGGCAGTTCCTGCGGCCAAAGGTTCTCGCTCAGATAGCCCTTGAGGTCCCCATACGACTGGGTTTCCTCCGTCTCCTTTTCGGCATCGTGCTCACCGTAGAAGCGGCCGCAATTGACGTAGTAGCTGCCCTTGAGCGTATCTGGCTTATCATTTCGAAGCTTTTCCTTGCCGCACGACCAACCCACTAACCAGGACGACTCTGGATCTTCAAGCTTGGCCAGGCTGCTGGCTTCCAACTGTGCCAATTCGCTGGATCCTCGTAATACCTTTTTACGCAGCTCATGGTAAGCTTCCGGCAACCCCCGTATGATGATAATTCCAAGCGAATCTGGGCCGAATGCTTGATCCAACAGATCGTCAACCTTTCCTGATCTCAGGTCCTCCAAATCCACTGTAACTGGCTGTTCCATCTCTCTTTTATCTATTTATTTGCGCGAGTATCTATATACACTCTTCTTTCTTTTATTTTTATTCCCTGTGCGCTCAATTTATTCTACCAAAAGGTGGGGAAATGTTGAAATTTTTCGGTTGTGCCTTCGGATTCCATCGGTCTTTTTCTTTGGGGGGTTCGGTACATTTCCTCTTTCGTAATTCCGTCGGCCGTTATTTTTCCCCCAAAAACCACAACCCAGGCTTGCAGGACATAATGCAAAGTGGGTTGTTGTACCATAGTTGCGGGTGATCAGATATCTCCAATGAGAACTGCACGCATCTTATTTTAGGGCGGCGTTTAAGCGTATTTCCATCCATCGCTCTGGTTCCTTCACTGCATCATGCACCCTGTCGGTATTAACTAATTCCAATGGTTTTTTGGTTGGCGCCGCCCTCGTCCACATTTGGCCCGTTCCATTAAAATTCATTTCCTCGTTCCTTGCCTTTTTCGTAGAACAGTGGGCATTTATCGCTGGGGTTAGGGTTCGAGATGAGATTTTAGATGATAAGACCACTTTCCTTCCTGATATGTTTCGGACTGAGCAACAATGTCAATAGGAAGATTGAGGCCAGCATTCCACTTGAAACTAGCACTTGAAGAGGGCGTTGAGACCATTGGGAGCCAGGATGGTAAGACCCTTTTGGTTCGGGTCAACTATGGAGAGGCAATCTCCCTGGACTCCGAATTTCCCTTCTACGTGGAGATCTTTGATGGCCACGACAACATTTTCACTCGAGCCGATGGCACTGCATCCTATTTAGATTGTCGTCTCTACGGCAAAACCAAGACGGGAGCGGGTGTGGTGATAGACTACAGCGGTGTGATTCATATTACGGGCGTTGTGGCCGATATCCTCGCTAACAAAGCTTCCACGATGGACTATAAGGATGGTTATGTGACCAACAGCGTAAGCGTGAAGTTGGATGACAATGCGGACGGCGAATTGAACTGGGTCCACACATACACCCTGGTTGGGAAGGGCAAGTTCTATCGGGACGACAACAAAAAGCTGCACATTGAGTACATTGTTCATGCGCTTGAATAAAACAGCCTCGCAGAGCTACCTTTTTTGCTTCTTTTCGGAGAAAAAAGAAGCCGCCGGAGGCAAACAGACAATCTGAACGCTAGTTGTGTATATATATATTAAATAATGATACTTAGGCAGGGATCTGTTTGGAGTACTTTTCCAACACCTTATCAAAGAGCGCTTGTTTTGCGGTCACATCGACTAATGATGGATGATCCTTCTGGACCTGTTCCAATCGACTCTCCAAATCGCTGAACTCCTTCCCGGTGATGATATTACAAGCAATTGAGTTGGCGAGGGCCTCGCGATTGCCAGACTCCAGCTGGAGAGCTTCAGTTAGCTCCTGATCGGCCTCTGGAATCTGTCCCAATTCCAAATGTGCTACGGCCTGGCCGACCAAGGACTTTGCGGTTGGAGCTCCTCCGGTCAATTCCTGATAAATATAGTACGCATCCTGGTATCGTTCCTCACCTTCTCGAAGGTCCACCCATGACTCAGCAAGGTTAAACACAATGTTATCTTGAGCCCATTTCTTAGCGGCTTGAACTTCTTGGGACGCCTGTTCAATTCGGTTGTGTAGCAGGTGGATTTGTACAATCAGGGAGATGCATTCTAAACTTCCTTGATGCTTGGAAAGCACGGCCAAAGCCTCGTCGTCTTGCTCCTCCAACACAAGGATCAAGCCTCCGAGGTATTGAACGGTGCTGTTTTCTTCCCCCTGAGATTCAATCAGCTTCTTGATGGCGCTTAATCCAGTCTCCTTGGAGCCTAAACCAATGGTGTATTGGGCATATGCCTTGACTGCCTGCAAGCTGACGTCTTCTTGACCTTCAAGCCCACTGACAACTTCCTGGGCCCGACCAAGTCTGATTTTGGCCCGTTCAACCAAAACCTGGGCTTGAGTTTTGCTCTTTTCAGAGTAGCTTGATATGTCCAGATTCAACACTTGATTGTAGTCGCCTGTGTAGAACGCCTGTTGGATGGCGAAGAGCTCGCCATTGTCTGAAAACGGATCCATATTGCCAATCTGATATTTTTATTTGCACTCCGCTGTGTCGTGTTGGGACCACTCCTAACACGTAGCGAGGTTCTGCGGTTGATAAAATCACTACATATTTTTATTAGCTACACCATCGAGGAATATCACGAAAATTTAAAATTTCAATAAAAAAGTCACATGACCTGTCATAGTGGATTTAACAACGGTGTGGTGACCGGATCAAAAAAAAAAAAAAAAAAAAAAAAAAAAAAAAAAAAAAAAAAAAAAAGAAAGAAAGAAAGTGAAATCTTTGTGATTCACAGACAATGTTTTACGCTTCCCTTTTTGTTAGGTCGGATTTAAGCTTAAAGGATCCTAATAGATGCAGCAGACCAAGACCGTTGTGTCCGTGTGTCTCATCACCTCCTACAGCTAAGTTGGATGATGCTAATGCAGCCCTTTGTTCTGGAAAAAGAACCCTTTCATGTGGGCCCGAGGAAAAAAAATAAATAAGGGTCCGCTTGTGTGGAAGCCAATCCTAAGACAATGCGATATAAATTTAGAGCTGCATATCAACGTGTGGGATAGTTTAGGGTAACCTTGTTACTGGTTTGGGAAACTCGCTCCGTTAAAGTGCATTGATGCATGTTACTCGGGAAGGAAAAACATTGATTATTATTTCAATGTACCGTTAATTTGGTGGAGATGTCGATAATGGTTCGATCGATTTTGCTGAACATGTCCGTGGTACGTGTTCCGTTGGTCTCCGAGAATTTGTCACGACTTTCTTTTTACTTTGCTTTTTTTTTTCTTTTTGGACGGATTCAGGGTGAAAAAGTAGTCAGTCTCTCCGCATCAGGAGCTTTTTAAAGTACGGGGTTCACCTTTGGGCAAAACTCTAACTGAACAAGAATAGGATAAAAAAAGGAAAGAACAGAAAGAAAGAACCAAAATCAAAAAAGAAATTGTATTTCGATCCAATTGGCGAATTCGTGATTTACAGGGGGATACAGTTTGTCTGGTAAAAAAAAAAACTATGTGGTAACTAAGGGCTGCTCCCGATCTTGGCTTTTCAGCTCATTGCTCCTCCTTCGCAGGGTATGGTGCAGCTCTCCATCTCGCACTGTCGATCTTGCGGAGGAGAATCCTTTGGGAAACTTCTTTGAAGAAGCTCTGCCTTGTCTATTTCCAATCACATTCCCAATCTCATGGGATGAAGGGCTCTAGAACAAGTTTTGACTTTGATCCATATGTTCTTACCGATCGAATTGTGACAAAGTGATTTGTATTCATTGTGTTAGATCGGTTCCAGATAACCCAACTTGCCCAACTGAGCGAGGTGCTTCCTTCTAACGTATACCTTTTTTTTTTTTTTTTTGAGAATCTTTCAATGCCGCTGTCGTTGTTTCGCACGATGCATGCATGCTTGCTGCCGGCCACAGTACTAAATATAGTCTCCAAGCACCCACTCAGTTTAGGCTGATAGAAAAACGGTCTCGCATTTGGCCTCGCATGCGGTCTCGCTGTTTGTTCTGATTAGTTATCGCTACCGATGAGCTATGCCCAGTATTGAAATCTTGGCAGCTGTATCTTCATCAAACAAGGCTTGAGTATAATGGTTTGAGTTGAAATTCCCTGGTTCATTTTTGCTTTTTGTTTATCTGTTGTTGTTGTCATACAGCAGCAGGGCCTATTTTTCAGCTCTTTTCTTTTGTCTCTTGCACAATTAGAAGAATATGCTAACGTGTACACCCAATTTCATAGGCTGCCTGCATTCTATGATTTTTGTCAACGGCGCAAATTTTTCTTTCATTCTGCTTGCATGCATAAAATATTTTTGTACATATATTGTTTTTTGCTAATATTGATGTTGTCCCATAGTATGAATATATGGAAACTCCATCACCCTCTATGTTGAAGGAATTTTGATGATGGGGTTGAATTCAATGGCTCAATGGTATGGCACCAAAAACTGGTCCATTTTTTTATCCTTCGAGCTTTACGCGGTTTGGGGGACCAATTGAGAATGATATAAATCCCTCAATTTGCTCAGGTCCCCTACAAAAGGAAAGTTATGCATGCATTGTTTTGTTCCAGTAATGTTTGTTTTGGCTCTTTTCTAGTAGTGAAAAAATAATTCTGTTTTCATAGGCACCTATACGAGGATGCAAGCACTGATGTTTTATTTTTTCAGTTGGACATCATCCATCCATCCATTTTTGGCACTTGTTGATCGGCATGGGGTGATTTGATTGATGTGCGGCGCAGGCCGATCGAAGTGTTGGTAAATCTTCTATATATACATACTAGTGCATCGATGTTAGATGCACTGGATTTTAATATTCTTTTGCTGATTTCCTTGTTTTTATTGCAGTTATCAATTGTAGCACGTGTATCAGTTTATTCACGGCTACCATACAAATGGCTCTATCGATGATAGTACTACTGCTGTCTATTTGCAACAAAAATTAGTGTTATATATGTACGTACATCTTCTAGTCGCCAGATGCCCTTAACGTTAACCCGTATATGTACATGCATGCATATGCATATGCATATGTGCGCGAAATATAAGCGCGAAAAAAAAGTACTTTTTTTGAAATTTTTGATTTTCCCCGCCAAATTTGGGCAAAAACACTGTTGGAACCTTTTTGGCTATACCGGCCGTCCGATCGGGACCGATGCACAGCCGTGCAATACTTGAGAGTTCAGCTCGATTAAAGCTTAAAGCTTAAAGGTTCCAACAGTGAATCACGTGACCAACACTGGCAAATCAAAAAATTAAAACAAATTGCACTCCGATACGGGGAATTGAACCCCGAACTGCTCGGTGAAAGCGAACCGTGCTAACCATTACACTATATCGGATTTAACTGAAAATTTAAAAAACAGGACATAAAAGTGGCCATGTAAAAAATAAAAAAAAATTCAGTGGCTGTGGTGGCTAGAGGGTGGCGGTGCAAATTTCGTAAGAGCTTTCCATTGGTGTATTTTGAGATTTAAGGTCATTTTCTTTCTCTGTTACACACCCCGTGATACAACTGCCTACATAGAATTGCAAGGATTACTTTTAATCGCCCTTAATGACAAAGTGTGTTTTTACTAGATCCTATCTCATTGCAATTGAAAACAGTTCAAAAGAATCGGACTGACCAGTGATATTTAGCGTTTTACCACCACCGGAAAACCAAGGAGTTGCGTAAGCCAATTCACAAGGACATGCTGAAAGCTTGGGCGAACCAGTATAGCAATGCCCGACATCGCAATACAAGGACCTCATGGGGAATCAGCTGTACTCCAAGGACAATCCAAATCCTTTGAATGGCTTTTCCAGTGAAACACCAAGGAACAATCTGAGTAAGTTGATACAACTCCGAATGGGGAAAGGTGCCTTTGGCGCTTACTACAAACGAGTCAATATCAACTCTTGGCCTCATGAGTGCGACTGTGGGGAATTGGAAACAGTTAACCACATCACTAAGAAGGGCCTTAAAGCGGCAGTCAAGTTTCTTTCACTTTTACCGCACCTCTTACACTGACGGCCAGGCTCTTCTCATTGAAGAGTAGCTCTTGTAGTTTTCCCCAGTAATCACCTGAAGCTCTTCCGAGGCTCAAGGGAAAAATTGGTTTTCCTACACGCTCAATTAGAGGGAAATCCGGCTCCGTCGCCAATTGATTTGAAATATTTTGTATGCATCGCCACCATATGAATCTTCAATATGCCGTAAGGCCTGGAGTGGGCCAATGACCGAATTATCCTGCTTGATGTATCTATTTCATTTAAATTATGTACACAGGAGTAAATTGATTATTATTATTATTATTATATTTTGTATGCCGAGCTGCCTGCGACTGGCAAATGTTTAAACCTAGTCCTACTCTCTGTATAATTACCTATTTACATAGGACTTTAATATGATTTATTATTATTATAGCGTTTTACCACAGACTCGGAGGGGGGTGCTCTCTAAAGCTCCTTTATTCTTCGTAGAGATGTACCTTCCGCTGGATCCAACCGTCGACGGATGTTGTTGCACTTATGAATTCACTTCACATGGGCAGTACAACATGTACTCTCCATATTCTCACCGTCGTTTCAGGCAATATTCCACCAGGATGCAGGAAGGCCAGTGCTGTGTTTCAGTATGGGCAATTCCCCCCCACTGCTGAGGGAAATCCAGCGCCATGGCCATCACATGAATCTTCAACATGCTGTTACGCCTGGAGTGGGCCAATGACCGAATTATCCTGTCTGATGTATCTATTTCATTTAAAAGTACACAGGAGTAAATTAATTATTATTATTAGCATTATTAATGCACCATTCATAGTTATACTTTTCTATCGCCAGTTGGACCTTCGTTAGAAAATCTGCAACTGTCCGAAAGTAGTTTGATCAATTTTTAGTTAAAATATAATTCTAAATACATATAGGAAATACCACAGAAAGAAGAGTCATCGGAACGGCTCAGTTATTGGGGTTCTTCTTACCAATATCAGCCAGAGTCAGTTTGGTGCTATCTTTGAAGATCAAATGAGGCTTACGATTAGCAATGTCAATGATGGACCTGGCGAATTCCGTGTTGACCCAGGCAAACCAAGGCCTAGTAAAGGTGTTTGGTCCTGGTTTTTGGTACACATCAATCGACTCATGCATTAACCCAAGGCCAGAAGTGGAGTGTTTAAGAAGATCGATCGCCTCTTTAATTTCATCATCATCGTCTGAAGTTCTTATACGTGCGATCTGAGACATCGGCCAAGCATGCTCAATGCCTGCATGGGGTCCACCAATGCCCTTGAAATATTGACCTTCAACATAGTATGGGTTGCCCTTTGCGGAGAAGATCATTTTTCTGGTATTTTTGTAGACTTGATCGTCCTTATTCAAGAATCCCAGCTCAGGGAGGGTCAGCAGAGAAGGAATGTTCGCATCGTCCATGAAGAGTTGACCACCGTAACCATCAACTTCAAATGCGAAGACCTTTCCAAAGTCTGGATGATCAGAGGTGCCATACTTATAAATGTCCTGTTCGACCTTCTTGGCTATATCATCCATTTGGCTAGCAATGTCTTTGGCTTTCCCGACTTTTTTAAGCATTTTCGCAGCTCGCTTCAATTCACCAACAGCCTGGGCGTTACCAGGAATGAAAAATGGGAACGTAGAGGCGTCATCAGACGGACGGAATTGACTCTTGATAAGGTTAGTGTTGTTATTCACTGGGTTTCCCGCACCGGCCAAATTGAGAGTTCCAGTGCCATCCCAAGTATGTGATTGGAATGTATAGTAATTTTTGTTCAGAGTTCCATCGGAGGCAAAAGTAGGACTTTGCTGTTCCCTAATAGTCCTTAATTCCACCTTGGCTGCCTGAATCCATGCATCGTTTATAAAAGAAGAATCCCCACTTGCTTCATAATAATCAGTTGAAAGGCCGAAGAATGAAGAAATGGAGTCAATCTCATACTTGCATTCCCAAATTTCATTGGGGTCGAATTCTGGGGTAACTTTGACATCTTGTCCATTTGAGCCCGGTTTTATTTTAGAGGCTGCTGGAGGCTGGAATGCATTACAATACGGATATTTCGTAACAAACTCAGCCTGCTGGTGGATGGCCCCAAGAATCAATGTCTTAATATTCTTATCATAGGGTGTGAGTGCTTGATAGTTGTAGAGTTGGGCTCTTGAATCGCGGATCCACTCGGCATTGATATCTCCGGTAATAATGAAGGAACGGGGTCCAGTATTGTCTGGAGTGTTGTCTATATGCCATCTAATAGTCGTATCTAGTGTGTTGGGGAAGGTGTTTTCAAATAATCTAGCAAGATCTGGATCCTCGATCTTGTTCTTGAACTCCTCAATAACCTTTTCAATTAACGGAGACTTGAATGTTCTACACGATTCCTCGGGACGTTGGAATGGCAACTTCAAAGGACCAGAGGAAAACGGAGGATGGCTGGTGTTGGCATAATCGGTGTAAGCTGGACAATGGGCCTCCGGGAACGGAGTGGTGCTTTCTCGCTCAAATAAAACGTTTTGAATCGATCGCTTCTCTTGGTTTGACTTTGCTTGTTGTTGCTGCTGGTGACTATTCCCGGCGATAAGATAAAACACAGATAGGATTAAGGAAACTATGACTATTAGTTTCACAGAATGAATGGTTGTACTTGTCATAACGGTTTTTTATGACACTTGAAAGGAGCTCGTCCAAAACTTATATATGTTCACGACACGAGGAAATAAATAAAAAAAAAAAAGGCAAAAAGAGTTATAAGATAATATACGATCTTGTGATGCTGGAATGCGGGGTGTTCAAAGTTCAGCGTGGACGAGAACGTCATAATATCCTTGTGCTCTTGTATGTTAAAATCGCTGTATTTCCTTTCCATGATAGGAAAGCTGAGATGGCCACATTGAATATTTTTTAGGAAGGTAGCCGCTGATCTCCACACAAAAGTGTGACAACCGTTTCTCTAAGTACATTTCAAACATCCTGGAGTTTGGTGCATTCTAAACCAACCTAATCTCCACGTATCAAACGATAAAGTATAATATAAACCTTCGCAAGTTTCTAATATATTTGCACAGCTTGCTGCCAACCATGCTTCGGGGATCGACTGCTGATCAGCACGTTTCATGCTGCAACTACTCTCACCAGGCTATTTGAGCCGTATCATATCAAAGAATATGCAAGCCCGTATTGTTGCAAAATGCTAGAAAGATATCAGCATTTGCCATCTCTTGGAGAATGACCACAGCCACCGCTATTGACTTGTAGCAACTTAAAAAACAAGCTAGGAATTTATAATTCAACCCAATTAGATTGTAAGGCAGACAGTCGTATTCACCAAAGCCACACAAACTCACACACAAACGCCGGTCAACCATAACGATCTTTTACAGGCAGTTAGTTATAGGGTTTCAGCCACACCCACAAGATCTTTCAAAGAAGAATAGAGGAAGGATCCAGTTCATGAGAATAAATTCCACTCATAACATCAATTACAGAAGGGACCTTTTTAAGGGACGATAACTAAAGGTGGATAACAAGAGCCTTGTAATGATTGTAAAGTCCTCGGGACGCCGACATGTTTCAAATATCATTTTAGTTTCATTGGCTTATCCATAAGTATAAACTCTACAGCATCTCGCAGGATTGGGCTTATCTTACTCCGGATAAGAAAGTTGGGAAATCATCTTTAAATAGAATACCTGAGGCCCACAACTATTCTCTTGTTGATGAATTGAGCAAGACCACCATGCCGAGATGTGTTAAAATAAATAAATAATAAAAGAAAAGAATCTTTTCAGTGACTACAGTGCACCAGGCCAAGACGAGAGAGAAAACAATCGCTCCTAAAATTCAAAAAAAAAAAAAAAATAACCGTACTTAATTGGATTATTTAGAAGAAAAATAAAATTGGTAACGTCACAATCACCAGCCAGCCCCATCATCCCACTCCCGGTTGTACCTTCCTAATGCAGAAAAACAACATATCTTATTATTTTTTATCACCTTTGCTTAGTCCGAAGTGGTGCTAAGGACATCTTCGATCAATGGCACGGGCTTGCCAATCCAAATGGCCCTTTGGGTGTGATCCAATAATGCATTTCCTGCCCGTGGATGGACCAAGACACTCAGACTGCCGTGGTGCATTTGAAACCTATGATAAAAATTAGTAACCACCCAAAACCACAATTGCGGAGGTGTTACTCACCATGGAATTAGTTTTGCTAGCATTTCAGGACTCTTAAAGTCACATTCCCACATTCCATATGGATGTGGCCCAATGGGCCTGTCAAACACTTTGAAAACCCTCAACTTTTCAGCCTCAATGTCATCGTTAAACTCCTCAATTAATCTTTCCCGTAACGTCAAAGCTTCCTTCGTTGAGTCCCCATGATTCTGAAAAAAATACGTGTGTATATCATAGCTTTTGATACCGTGATTGAACTTTTCCATTGTGTTTTGATTAGTGCCACTATTTGATAAGCAATTTTTTTTGATTGTTATCAGGTGGAGAAACAAGCGGAGGCAGGACAGATTTATCTGATGCTCTCCGGGTAACTGCGGAATCACACTTCCGTCCCGACCCATCTCCATCCAAAATGACCTTGTGAGGGACGGAATCACATCAAAGGCAGTTTGCCCAGATCATACATACAGATTAATTACATAATTGAAATTTCAATTGTTTTTTTTTTTTTTTTTTCAACACAATCAGGCGATTAATTGTGCATGATTTTTTTCATGACGTTTTGCCGCCTAAGGAACAATTATCCATTAGCCCTAAAACACGCGGGTCTTTTTTACCCCACTTTCGGCAAGGTGGGGGATTATCGGAAAAAAAATGGACTCCATATTAATGACTAAGAGCAGCCGCATTCTAGCCCAAAAAGGAAGGTCCAGTCAAAAAATCGGGTAGGCCTTCTCAAAACGGTAAGCTGTTTCGGATCTGGCTACCCCAGTTTAAGGTTAATTTTCAACTCTATAAAAGGGCTACAAGATCCCCTCAAAATAATCAAGAGTTAGACAAGTCTAATCATTATATATTTCTTCCAACCATGGTCCACCCATTCCATCAACTAAGCACAACTGAGCTCGAACAAACTGTTCACGCTCTTAAGCAATACCATCCAGGAAAGAATCTTCACATCAAGAGCGTTGCTGCTGAAGAACCACCAAAGGAACTTGTTGTTGAATACTTGCAAGCAGAAAAGGCCGGCAAGAAGCCAAAGGACTTGCCAAGAGTTGCCTATGCTATTTATTATGTTTTGGAAGAGAAGAGAGTGTCCGAGTTCTGGTACAACTTGGACGAGGACAAGGTTGTCAAATATACTCAACTCGCCAAGGGTATCCACGCTCCAATTGACCACTGGGAAGGTGGCCAAGCTTTGGAGGGCTGCATGAACCACCCACAGGTTTTGGAAGCCGCCAGACAATGCGGTCTTGACGACGAAACCATTGAATTGTTGGTCGCTGATCCATGGATGTACGGATGTGACCAAGAAGGTGACGTCCCAAGAATGATGATGTTGTTGGTTTATTGCAAGAACCCAGCCAACAAGAACGAAGATTCTAACATGTACTCGTTCCCACTTCCATTCGTTCCAGTTTGGGACGTATTGGAAAAGAAGTTTGTCAGAATTGACTGGTGTGCCACTGGCGGTGATGACGACGATGCTGTTGTCAGAACTTTCAACTACAACACTAGACAAGCCGGCAGAAATACCCTTGAACACCACAGAACCAACGAATATCTCCCAGATCTTCAACCATCTTTGAGAACCGATTTGAAGCCATACAATGTTGTTCAACCAGAGGGTCCATCTTTCTCCGTTGCCGATGATAACCTTGTTCAATGGCAAAAGTGGAGATTCAGAGTCGGCTTCACCCCACGTGAAGGTTTGGTTCTTCACGATGTCGACTATGACGGAAGAAACACTTTCTACAGACTTTCTATGTCCGAAATGGCCGTCCCTTACGGTGATCCACGTCCACCACTCCACAGAAAGATGGCTTTTGACTTCGGTGATGCCGGTGCTGGTAGATCTGCCAACGAATTGACCTTGGGCTGCGATTGTTTGGGTACTATCAAGTACTTCGATGGTAACATTGTCGAACCAGATGGAACTGTCACCACCAAGAAGAATGTCATCTGTATGCACGAACAAGATGATGGTATCTTGTGGAAGCACACCAACTACAGAACCAACAAACCAGCCATCACCAGAAGAAGAATCCTCATTCTTCAATCTATTCTTACTGTTGGTAACTACGAGTACATCTTCAACTGGCACTTTGACCAAGCTGGTTCTATCTCTATTCAATTGAGAGCCACTGGTATTGTCTCCACTCAACCAATCGATGAAGGCAAGAAGTCTCAATGGGGTAACATTGTCTCTCCAGGTGTCTTGGCCACTTCTCACCAACATATCTTCAACATGAGAATTGATCCAGCTATTGATGGTCAAAAGAACTCTGTTATGGTTAACGAAACCCAAGCTGTTCCATGGGATGAGAAGAACCCATACGGAAACGGTTTCAAGAATGTTGGCAAGATTATTGAAAAGTCTTGTTATCTTGATGCTGATATCCAATCCAACAGATCTGTCAAGATTGTCAACGAAAACAAGATCAACCCTGTTTCTGGCAAGCCTGTTGGTTACAAGCTTTTGGGCAAGGCCACCGCTCTTCTTTACGCTTTGCCAGGCTCCATCTCTAGAAAGAGAGCCGCCTTTGCTACCCACCACTACTGGGTCACCAAGTACAGAGATCAAGAATTGTATGCTGGTGGTGTCTGGACCAACCAATCCTCTAAGGAAATTGGCGGTGTTGCTGAAGCTGTTGAAAGAAATGAAAATGTCAGAAATGAAGATGTTGTTCTCTGGCACTCTTTCGGTTTGACTCACCACCCACGTGTTGAAGATTTCCCAGTCATGCCAACTGAATTCCTTGACGTCCACTTGGTTCCAAACGACTTCTTTACTGCTAACCCATCCATTGACGTTCCTCCATCTACTCAAAAGTTCAACAGATCTGTTGATGTCATGGCCAAGAGATCTTGCCACATGTAAACTGAACACTATAGTATAAATTATATATATAAAGAATTGATGTGCATATTTTTGTTTGACTTTGAAACTGGACTAATTGAAGGTTGGACCAGCCCTCTCAATATCCTCTCAAACTAGCATTGAAAAAAACAGCTAAAATATCTGAGCCTCATGATCTGCGAGAAGATCATATATATATAGATATTCTATCTTATCGTGGTAGAAGAGAAAGCCCCACGAAGTGGATTTTGATTCATTTTAGTTTTAAGATTGCAGGAACCAGCATCTATAGCGTTGGCAAAAAAATGCCACCATATTCTCCTTCTTAATTCTGACAGAGCACAGAATGTGTATGCATATATCATTTGAAACAAGATAAATGGTTAAATCAATATATGCAATAATACGAGCGTTAATAGGGTATATATACTGATTCTACGCACACCATATATAGCTATGATTTAATATATACTATTCTTTTTGCAATAGACGTGACAAGGATATAAAAGTATCTCGCCGTGTGAATCTCTATGCGTTTCCAATAAAGAAGACATTATACATAGTCATTATCAAAGTGATACAATTATGAATTGGTTAGAGTGGAAGTTGTGATTCTAGAACTGGTTCGGGAATTCAAAACAAGACATCTCTAAATTAGTTGAGGCTTGTTAGGAGAGGGAGCCATACATTTTTACAAAGTCTGGAAGTCCCTAACACATATTAAAAAGCTATGGAAGGGATATTCAAAAATTTCTGGTTCTTTTATTGAATGCTGCAATTGTTGACCATATTCCATGCCGTCATCCTCGAATGTGAATCAGAATTTGATCAGCGTTTAATTTCTTCGTTGCTGAAATACAAACTTCGAATTGTCACTTTTCCGAGTCACAGTCAACTCTATAATGCTATATAAAATAATTGAATTGCATCCTTTCTATTTGAACAACAGCACTTGGACTTATGAGTTTGTTAGATGAAAGGCAGCCTGTGTATGGGAAGCATCCCAAACTAGGTAGAAATCTTTCCCTAATCAAATTCAATTCGTATGGATACAATTATCCATCACAAGTTGATTGAACATAATGATAACAACTACATAATTTGAGATACAGTTTTCTAAATCCTTTGATCAACGAAGTCATTCCTCTTACTGAGGCAGAGAGTAATGGTCAATAATCCCAAGTGGTCGTAACACTGAAAGGTTGAAAGCGCGAGTTTGTACACATACCCTAATTTACCCGGCAGACCGGCGGATACAGAAAAAGTTTTCCATCACAGCACCGAGAAAATCGAACAAAAAACACGAAAGGACCACATATTCAACATGGAGGAGAATCAGCTCAACTATATGATCGTTGACGGTCTTCTTGGAGATTATGTCCAGGAAGTTTCAGCATACATAGACCAGTTGAATGGATTGGAAGCCGGGGCAGCTGGCGGATTGGAAGACACCACATCCAAGTTAATGGAAGACGAAAGTCCAGAAAATCAAGAAGAAATCTTCAAGGCAGTAGCAGAAAAGAGTGGTGTACTTTCCAAGTCCACTGAGAAGGACTTCGAATCAGCATATAACTTGGTTCTTCATATCCTAACTTTCTCATCAAAACTGACGGAAATTCTACCAACCGTTTTGAATAACTTAACACAACAACCACCAACATTCCCCAATGGCTCGTTAATGGTTTTGTCTGTCTTAACCAACCTTTTCAACATCTTACCGCTCAAATCACCTTTGCGACACGACGTTTTCATCACCATTTTGGATTTTGCCCAGACCACCAGCAACGCCCACTTGTTGGTCAACCAATTGAAGAACTTGCCAAAGTGGATTGGCGAGTGGGGAATTGATGACACCACCAAGCAACAAGTTTACGTTAAAGTGAGCCAAGCTCTGGCCTCATTGGACCCTGAAACTAGTTATAAGTACTTGTACGATGCAGTTTCGTGCATTCCTCCTGAAGCTGCCAACTCCACCGAGTTGACTAGTCAATTGGTCAAGCAAGCTTTAGTATCTGATGACATTTACGATTTCGATGACATTTTGGCCTTGCCAGCTGTTCAACAATTGAAGACCGCCGACGCTGGCTTATACCAGCTTTTGGAGATTGTTTCCACTGGTGACTTGGCTGGCTTTACCAACTTCTCCCAAAAGGTTGATGTGGATATGGATGCCATTAAAAACAAGGTTACAGTCCTAGCATTGACCGTCTTGGTTTTCCAATCTACTGCTGCACAATCCATCTCTTATGAAAACATCAGCAAGGCCATCAACGTCCCAATTGACGAGGTCGAATTATGGGTCATTGATGCCATCAGAGCCGGCTTGGTTGAGGGCCGTCTATGCCAAATTGACCAACGTCTAGACATACACAGAGCTACCCCAGTCGGTAAGTTCGGTCAAGAAGAATGGAAGGAGGTTGCAACTCGTTTGGACAAATGGAAGTCCAGCTTGAGAGAGGTTTATGATGTTATTAGAAATGCTAGAGAAAGCGCCCAAAAGGAAAAGCCAAAACTTAAGCAAGCCCAGGTAGCTTAGATAATATGCCAATAAAACTAATCTATTTTTCTGTCAAATCACCCCTAACGCCTATATCTTCCGTCATATTTCACACAACAAATATACAGCTATATATATGTACGTAGATATAGCTACGGACAGCTTCTACCAACCATCCTTTCATACTAACTCCGTCCATGCAACTATAACCCCCCAATAATGCCTACTAAGACAGACTCTGAATATCTGGACGACGTAAGATCTCCACCGCCGCAGTGTAAGAGGCTGAAAAATATCAAAAGATCAGGGTAAGGGTTATGTCCACTACCAAACTTTTTTTTTTTTTCTGTGTGTGTCGTGGTTTTGGCTGGGACAAAACAGTCACAAAATTACCCTTACCCTACTACCGAAAGGAGTAGTGCGCCAAGCAGGAAAAAAAAAATGTCACTCACCAAAGAGTTCCATCCCAAGAAGAATCTACAACCAAAAACTTTCAAGTTCCTCGACAACTGAAAAAAAAACTCGACAACCATGTCTCATCGTAAATACGAAGAACCAAGACACGGATCCCTTGGATTCCTCCCTAGAAAGAGAGCTGCCCGTCACAGAGGTAAGGTCAAGGCCTTCCCAAAGGACGACAAGACTAAGCCAGTTGCTTTGACTGCTTTCCTCGGTTACAAGGCTGGTATGACCACCACCGTCAGAGACCTCGACAGACGTGGTTCTAAGATGGACAAGCGTGAAATTGTCGAAGCTGTCACCGTTGTCGACACCCCACCACTCGTCGTTGTTGGTGCCGTTGGTTACATTGAAACTCCTCGTGGTCTCAGATCTTTGACCACCGTCTGGGCTGAACACTTGTCCGACGAAGTCAAGAGAAGATTCTACAAGAACTGGTACAAGTCCAAGAAGAAGGCTTTCACCAAGTACGCCAAGAAGTACTCTGAAGCTAACGGTGAATCTATCAACCGTGAACTCGAAAGAATGAAGAAGTACTGCTCTGTCGTCAGAGTCCTTGCTCACACTCAAATCAGAAAGACTCCTCTCGGCCAAAAGAAGGCTCACTTGGCTGAAATCCAAATTAACGGTGGTTCCATCTCCGACAAGGTTGACTGGGCCAAGGAACACTTCGAAAAGACCGTTGATGTTGCTTCCGTTTTCGAACAAGACGAAATGATCGACGTTATGGCCGTCACCAAGGGTCACGGTTACGAGGGTGTTACCGCCAGATGGGGTACCAAGAAGCTTCCAAGAAAGACCCACAGAGGTTTGAGAAAGGTTGCCTGTATTGGTGCTTGGCATCCATCTAACGTCACCTGGACTGTTGCCAGAGCTGGTCAAGACGGTTACCACCACCGTACTTCCCACAACCACAAGGTCTACAGAGTTGGTTCCGGTGACGACGAAATGTCTGGTGCTACCGATTTCGACCGTACTAAGAAGACTGTTACCCCAATGGGTGGCTTCGTCAGATATGGTGCTGTTAACAACGACTTCTTGATCCTTAAGGGTTCCATCCCAGGTGTTAAGAAGAGAATCATCACCCTCAGAAAGTCTCTTAAGACCCACACTTCTAGAAAGGCTCTTGAAAAGGTCAACCTCAAATGGATCGATACTGCTTCTGAATTCGGTAAGGGTAGATTCCAAACTGCTGCTGAAAAGGCTGCTTTCATTGGTACTCTTAAGAAGGATCTTTAATTAAGTATATGTAATCTAATGGTTTGATAAAAAAACAAGCATTTCATGATTGTAGCTTTCCCCCCCGCATTCCCTCAGTAATATTCCCGGCGTGATATATCTTCACAGTGAGCTTTGTTATCCATGTATATGGTAATTTTAATGCTAATAATGATCTGACTCCGCTCTCATCATACTTATCAGGGTGTGATATATATATATAGATAAAAATTAGGCACCTTATGCCGGTATTGTATTTTGATGGTTTGTTCAAGTTCTATGCGACTGGTATTTAGTTCTATTATAGTATGAAAATCAATCTATATAGAATATCTTCTCTCTAATTCCATGAATTCCACAAGGCTTTGTAATTCATGCAATTGCCGCTCTGTCAGCCATTTTGAATATAGAGCATCATCCAGAGGATCGTGATGGATCGCTTTGTCGTCGCAGGACCCGGATTTCACCTCCTCTAATACTGGATCCGGCTCGTGAATTAACCGCCTCATTTGCACCACACTATCTGGCGTTTGATGGATGTCAACATCCTTCCATAGGCTCAGTTTCGATGGAGAGCTGCATGTTACGTTTGTGTCTTTATGATTCAATGCACGCTTCTTTTTGAATGTTTCTTTTAACAGCGATGGTGTTAGCGGAGTGGTGGGCGGTCTCTTCTTTGTGGCTTGTGTCGTGGATCGTCGTGGAGTGCTTGTCTCCATGTTAAAACTTGCACTGGAGTCGTCTATCCAACTTCCCGGCCCAGATAGATTGTTTTGTGGAGTATCTAACGTGGCCATTTGGTCCGCTGGAGCAAAACCCATTGAGGTGTTTATGGACGACTTTTCTTGAATCATGGACAATTCATTCCCCTTTGCAACCGGCAGTAATGATTGTTTCCGTCGTTTGAAGCATTCGCCCAATGCCCGTGATAATGTAGGAGTGAAGTCGGCAGAATATGTTGCCGGAACTGGTTTTGGAGTGCTAAGATCAATTAATGGCTCCATGACAATAAATAAATAATAAGTTAATTCGATGTGTTTTTTTAATGTTGTAAAAGTGACGCTTCCCTTAAATTTTATATGTTGTTGTTACATGCAAGTTAATTAGTTTATATTTTGTGGATCTTGCGCTCAATCGGGAAAGATACAAACAAACAATTTATGTCCGCTCAAAGACCCGGCACAACTTGTCACAGACATAATAGTTTTTAATAAAAATCTTGTGGTCCATTATTTTATTTTGCTTCAAGAATAATGTCTAGAAAGGAATTTGTTATAGCTATAGATCAGGATAAGGAAAACATTCCTCCTACAACAAATCTCAAGCCTCTCCGGAAATCCCTCTCAACCCGAATGCCTTTAGGAGAGGTATCTTTTGATGACGACAATAGCCTAGAAGAAGCTTTTAAAACAAAACTAGACTTGAATGCAGATAAGACTTGCACTAGAAAGCCGTCCTTTGTTTATTTAGATGTGAGAACCATTGAGAGAGTGCTACATTTATTTACTTAGACTAACCTTTTTTTTTTTTTTTACAGTCGCAATTGGTCACTCCTACTAACACTAACAAAACTCCTTCTAAAAAGAAGAAACGAGTTGCCACGAGCAACAAGCTCAAACCTAAGAAATCGACAAATAGAATGGTCATGATGCGCTGAAAAATACCCATCCTTCTCATAGAATTATAATTTATTGTTATGCATTGCTATTACTCTCTTCCTTAATCCTCCTCCTCATCATCTCCATCTAACATTTTAGTTTCCAATTCCGCTTCCTTTTTGCTATCTACCTGTTCCTTTTGCATTCGTTCAGTCAAAAATTCGTTCACCTGTTTTTGCACTGTCATAATCTCTCTTCGAAGATCCCCAAGTTCACTATTACTTGGTTCCTGTGGGGCATTTCTATCAGTGTCCTCTAGTTTATAAGCATCCTTATCTCCAGAAAACACAAAGTCTTCCTCCCCGGCTGTTGAGTATCTTGCCTCTACTGGCATCTTCAAATTTTCTAACTGATTCTGTCCAAGAACGCTTCAATTTGAAATTGGGACCGGTCCTCCGCTGGCACCGCCACAACGCCACAGTGGCGAGGCCGTTTACCGAGGACGAGTACGGGGTGCAAAGCATTTGCAAACACTCTCTATTGAGAGAATCTCTTATTTTGGTGACACTATTTCTACGTTTCAAAGATATGCAAGGAAGTAAATATCTCTATCGTGGATCTCTCACAACTTTGTCACTCTTTGTGGTCTCGGCCAAACTCTCATCAAACTGCTCTCATTGATATCTGTAAGAGAGACGGTACCGGCTAATGCCATAACTATCTTAAACTCTTCTCTCAGCAAATCTTGCATTAATTCAACACCTTGCTGTCCATTATATAACAAACCCCAAAGTGCAGGCCTTGCAACCCACACGAAGTCCGCACCCAATGCAAGGGCTTTGAAAATATCACCCCCACGGCGAATTCCGCCATCTACATGAACCGGGACTCTGTTTCTGGCAGCTGAAACAACCTCAGGGAGTGCCTCGAGTGATGGAATTGCAGAATCTAATTGGCGTCCACCATGGTTGGACACCCAAATGCCATCTACCCCAGCATCAATTGCTAACTCAGTGTCCTCTGCAGTCACGACTCCTTTAACCCAAATTTGAAGGTTAGTGATAGACCTCAGCCATGGGATAGTTTCAGCCCAGTTCAGGGACGGGTCAATTACGTTATTAGTTGGCGCAGAGGGACGTCCGCTACGTTCGGTCGGGTTGGCAACATTTAGCCCTTCAAAGTTGCCCATTTTCAAATGGTCCGGTAATTTGAATTTGTTATGCATGTCGGCATATCTTTGTCCCACATATGGAGTGTCAATAGTAAGAAGAAGTGCCTTATAGCCGGCTTTTTCAACTCGCTTTATCAGTTCTTCAGTAGTTTCACGATTCTTAAAAACGTAGAGTTGAAAGAATACAGCTGAGGCGGGACCAGCTTCTTTCACTTCAGCAGCTGACTTACTTGAAAAACTGCTTAGAGCTAAGGGCCACTTGTTCTTCTCGCATGCTTTCACTGTGGCTAACTCACCCTCAGGGGTGGCCAACATGTGATGGGCACAGGGAGCAATTCCAACTGGCATCCGATAACGAGTTCCAAATAATTCTCTTGATCGCATATCAATATTAGATACATCTTTTAATCCGCGGCCCCTGATCCGATAGTTATCAAAGCTTTGCTCATTCTCCCGCAGAGTGATGAGCTCGTTAGCCCCGCTGTTCCAGAAGTCAAACACATCTCGAGAGGCAAGATTTGAGATATCTTCCAGATCTTTAATACATACCACCTTAGACGACATAGCGACGGTTACTTGAATAGTCAGACTTTATTCATTTATTTATGCACATTATCCCTCGAACTAAAAGAAACTCCGATGTGTGGGGTATTATTACCCCGCAGGTTTTTTTTACCGTGGGGGGATATCATTCCGGAAGTATATAAATGACAACTAAATTCATTGCAACTTCAAAGATTACAAGCGACAATGTATGACGTCTTACTATTTGGATTAGGAAGGTTAGTGCGTCCATGATTGCAAAGCACGGTTACTAATTGCAATTTTTGTAGCATCGGTGGGTTTTACTCCTTCTCACTTCAAAATTCGGGTGAATGCCGGCTATCTGTGATTGCCCGTTCCAACTACAAGGTAGTAAAGGATAAAGGGTTGGAATTACGAACTTTAGAGCATGGTACCCAAGTTGTCAAACCCCATAACACTTTCAATTCTCCTAAGGAGGCAGAGGGGAAGTATGATTATGTTGTGTGCGCAAACAAGGCACTGAACCCGACTGACTTGCCCAAGGATCTGAGTCCTGTCATAACTCCTGGCCATACTACAGTCGTTATCATTCAAAATGGGGTTGGTGCAGAGGAGCCATTCAAAGAAATGTATCCAGATAACCCAATTATTACTTGCGTTTCTTGGACTGGTGCCGGGCAAGAAGGTCCTGGTGTGGTTGTTCAATCCAATGCAGATTTCCTGACCATGGGAACCTACCCGGAAAATTCTGATACTAAGTCAATTGACACATTTGCTTCCATTTTAGAAAAAGGGGGGGCCCACTATGAAATTGTCCCTGATATCCTCAAAAAGAGATGGGAAAAGGTGGTTTGGAACGCAGCCTGGAATTCTATTACTGCAATTACTTCATACGATGTCCACGGAATAGTCCGTTCTTCAAAAGAAGCTGAACCAGTTCTCAGAAGACTGATGGATGAAGTGATTCAAGTGGCGCAGGCTCAGGGAATTGACTTGTCTCCAGGCTTGACAGATGAGCTGTTCCAAAACGCAATGTCGAGAAAAACGACATTCTCATCTTCAATGAGGATGGATGTTGATTCCATGAAACAGACTGAGGTTGAGGTGATTCTTGGCCACGCTATGAGAATGGGACGAAAGTATGACGTGGATACCCCGACTCTAAATCTTGCATATGTTGCCGTCAAAGCTATAGATGACAAACAATCCAAGCTATAGGATAATAAAAAGAACACAAAGAATAATTAATAAATATTTCAATACATATACCGGAAAGTTTTGTTCTCTTGGTCTGTTAAATCTTCGAAGGCATGTGTTAACGACTCATCCTGTGGATAACCTTCTTTCTTCTTGTTTTGCACTGTCAACCAGACTCGAAGACCCACTAAAAGAAGCATTAACAATCCATAGCAACCCATGTGAGTAGAAAAGGCTGTGATATAGGTTGGAGCTTCAGTCGCCTTAAAGACTTGAGGACCAACAGTATTTCCTACTGCCCAGCCAATAAAGTTCATGGCGATTGCGACAGACTTTTTGGTTTGACCGGCAACATTTCGAGACAACAAGGACAATCCTAAAGTAGCACAGCCCCAGAATGACAAGGTTAAGTAGTAACAAAACAACAGAACGGCACGTCTCTTGCGTGAACCATCATTATGGTACGTCATTAAAACCACCGTTCCAACAACTGATGGGATGACATAGCCAATCATTACCCAACAATTTTGATTGAACTTTTTCGATAGCCATGCCGAAGAGAGTAGTAATACAATAAGGTAAGCACCCAGGACCATGGCCAACAATTGCGTCTGAAGTACTGTAAAGCCAAACGAGGAAATGATAATATTTGCAAATGCACCCAATCCAGAGGTTGGAAGTGCGGTGAAGAACTGGACCAATGCATAAGACCAGGTTTGCGGATCTTTCAATGCTTCATAAACATGCTCCTTTTTGAAGACTCTATTTTGAAGACCAGTTTGATTTGCACGGACCCGTTCTACCATCAAGATCTTATCATCTTCATTGAAACACTTTGCTCTCATCGGCGAATCAGGCATCCACCACAAGACAAATACCCCCCATGCAACAGATACAACCCCATAAACTAGGAAAAGAATTTGCCAATTAACCAATGCAGCATCTTTGATCAGAGTGAAGCAGTAAGCAAGAATTCCGCCGACAATTTGTTGACCTCCATTCATCATATACCAGTACGAAACAGTGGCTGCTTGTTCCTCACGTTTGTACCACATAGCAGATAGTACAACGAAGATGGGTTGACAACAAGTTTCAAACAATCCAAGCAAAGTACGTACCACCACCAAACCAGCAAAATTTTTGCATGCAGCGTGACAAGCCAAAACTGCACCCCAAGCACAAATATTGAAGGCTAAATATTTTCCAATTGGAACCCTTTGAACGATCCAATTCGTTGGGTATTCCCAAACAAGAACTGCAAGATAGGTACAGGTCGTTAGCCAAGAGTATTGTTGTCCGACTAATCCTGTGTCTTCTTGAATGCCCATAATGGACGCAAACGACAAGGTACCCTTATCAAGAGCCTGGAGGAAATAGGTGATGATCATTACAGGAAGGATCCTTCTATCAATCAACTTTTTCAACCTTTTAGAAGTTGCATCATCGATTTCAATGGCTCCGGAGGTGGTGTATTTCAAAACATCACTATCCACCAGTTCCACTCGGGTATGATCCTTTTCGGTTACATCCGCGTGTGTGGATACAGGCTCATTTTTAGGACTCATTATTCTAAGTGATTGTTAGATTACATTTGAGAGGATGAATTAAGCCTTTTATGGAAAATGATCGATGGATCAGAGATGTGGGGTACATCACTGGTGTGGAGTTTTCAAACGGTAATGTGGGGACCCCGGACCATCAATAGCCCGCTAAGCCGGCGGTTAATAATACCGAGAAACAGTGTCCCCCCATATCAAGCCAAGAACGATGAAAACATGGTAATTCGGGAAAGGTGATATTTTGGTTAGTAACAGGCTTTAAAATAAGTTTCATTTGAATTCGTCGATTATTAAAATGAGAAATCAGCGGACACCACCTCTAGGTGATATAAATTCATCTATATTAGGATGCATGACTCTACTCTAATTCAGATATTCTATAATTAATTCTATTCTGAATCTCCACATAACGCAGATGATTCTTGCTCGAAGAATATTTGCTCTCACCAACCAAACTTCTCCGCATAAAATTCCAGATGTGATCCACCACATGCCTTTTCCTTTGCGACATAATTTCGTAAGCTTCGTATCAATGCCTCTGGACCACAGGTTCCAATCCAGTAACTGCCGTTATCTTGAACGAAATATTGATCCAAAAGCAAATCAATATTAGGTCTTCCCCGTTCTTTAGTAACCCACAAATCCATTTCGGGTTCCATTTCAATCCAACTAGTAAAATCGCGGCGTGGAACTATCCACAAAAACTTTATATCATATGGTTCTATCAAGCCCGCTTCTGAGGCCTGGCTGTTTACCAATTTGTATTCTTTAAAGAGCGGATAAGTAAAGGCCACACCCGCACCACCTGCAATCAAGACAATTGTTTGCTTCCTTCGCCACAGACAGGTTGTTTCAGTGATTGCATCCTCTTGCAATGTATGAGTTAACTTTGGTAAGCCTATTGGGTGAATTCCGTAAGGTCCATGAATTAGAACCCACTTTTCTGTCAACTTTGGGTTTTTCAGACATTGTTGGAATAGATCTTTAGAAAACCCATCTCGAGCTCTTATAATAAGATCCAATGTTGGGGAACACTTCTGGCTCGATGCAATAGTAAACGGATGCGACTCTAGCGTTCGACAGCCTAATACCGTTACAAATATATGTTGACCAGGTTTCCATGACATGCCTTTGAGCTCCTCCTGTTGGATATGCATTACCACCGTGTCTCCAGGTGCAGTACGAAGACTGCACTTCACTATACGATAGCCCTTAAAAACTCGCACGAGTCTATCATACAGGAAGGCTGCAGCCGCGATGAGGGCGTATGGTTGTGCAGTGGGAAAATGGAAATATACTGCCGGAAGGGCAATAACTGAGCCCCAAAAATGAATGAGATAAAATAATTCATATGCAGAATTCCGTATTTGCGGAAAAGACGAGATACCAATAGTGATAAAAGCAGTTCCTGCAATTATTCCCATCAAGGACCAAACATGATGTATCAAAAAGTCAAACCAGAAATAATACAGAAAGGCAATAGTGTGAAAAATGATTGAAAGTACGCACACAGTACCAACATATCGATGCAAAATATTAACTTGTTCATATGACCACCCAGCTAATGTGCCGACTAAAGAGTTTTTCATACCTAAGAGGTATAAAAAAGGCATATTGAATGAAGCCATCAACCCTAATCTAAACCCCAAAACCAAGCCATGAAATTTTGCGATATCGTAGAAACAAAAAACTGCTGTGAATATTAAATAACAGGTCAAAAATAGGATCATACCCCAGCATTCTGGCATCACTTCAGACTGTCTCATTAAATGACCACTGCATATCGTCCATAAACGACCCCACCTAATATTTCGAGACTCCAAAAACCTCCAACTCCAATACCATATAATACATATTAAAAACACAACCAAGAGTCCGTTTTGGTATATTATCATCATGTCTCGATTGTCGAGGAGCCGTTCCATGAGTTCGTCACCGCCGGCTTCGAGAAATGGATTCCTTCCGTCTCTATATCGATCGCTCCCATCTTCGGCATCCTCTCTAAACCATCCCATTTATATTCTATGATCGATGCGATAATCTATTGTTTCTACCTTTTCGTTTTGCAGCCGACCAGGTTTTTCTGAACAAATAAGTGTAAAAGAAAAAAATAAAACTGATTGATATGCCCGATTGATCCCGATCCCCGATCAGATAATTTTATCTAACAGTTCCCAATTAGGAAGTAGAAAGAGATGTACGCTTTGCAACCCTATTTGACGGCAATATACACGTGTCTGTGTAACAGAATGACACAGACTCCAGAAACGTGTAATAACAAAGTGGGTTTAAAATAAGACTTCAGTCAGGAAACTTAATAGCTTCTTATGGGAATTTGTTTCACCCCCACCTAACATGCCAGAATTTTTACAGTTTGTGGATCTTATCTTGAAACAACAATTTCAAATTTCAATCCAAATTCTAGCATGAAACCGAAATCGAGGGCTGAAATAGAGCTTAGTAAGTATGCTGGTACTTTTGCCCGGGTTCGAAACTCCGTCGGTGCTTTAATTCCTATTTTCGTGCTACGGTTAGCCGATCCGATGGACAATCTCTGAATCCTATGGAATTTGAAATCCAGATAAAAGTGATCTATCTTGTTTACAACTAACATTTTATAGATCAATAATGAGTGATGATGTGGTTGATTTAACAAGGGAGGATGAGGATGATATAGAGTTTGTAAGCGAAAATAGGGCACCACGACAGCAACGAACTACGGCACGTTCAGCATACCAATTTTCTTCTGATGGTCAGATAAGGGAAGACATCAATAGAGGCATACAAGCCTCGATACATAGGGCCCTTCATGAATCTCATGCACGAGACCTAACGGAGCTACAGCAAAGGAGGACCCGTCAACCGAGGTTCCATTCAAACTTTCAGAGTTCAAGAACCTTTAATCAACATCCAGGCTATAGAAATAGTGGCCCGAGATTAGCATATGTGCCACATGATCTCATGTATCTTCTTCATAACCCAGTTGCCATGTTTTCCAGAATGAATGGTAATATGGAAGATAGGGACTTGCATCGGGCGCTTTATCTGAGCACACAGCAAACTCAACCGCATAATAGCATTACGGTAGACGACATTGAGAAAAAACCGGAGGAGCCAGATAAAACAAGACCTGGTTATACAAGAAGTATAAACCCGGACTTGAGACTGGTGTGTGCGAAATGCGAAATTGAATTGGGTGAGGGAGATGAGGAGAATCCGGAGCTCACAGATGTGGATAAATTACTATCGAAACGAATATATTTTTCGAAGTGTGGACATGTGTATTGCGGGAAATGTGTTAATTTTTTTATGAATCATAAAAAGGTTCGAGGAGAAAAGGTTCAGTGTGTCGTTTGTGACACGAGTTTTAAGGGAAGACACAAATTTATCGAAATCTACTATTAAAGGCTAAGGGGCTAAATTGTGCAGAAATGAACTTGATCCGAGAACCTTACCACTCTGTGTTGCTCTCTCTGTTGGATTATTTCATCAGTGTGACTGTAATCTACTTGTTCCTGTTCAAGTTGCCTCAATTTTTCTCGTCGATATTCGAGCACATGGTCAGATCGTGACAACCTTGATTTCTGGGTATTCTTTTTCGTGAATTGTTGTAACACCCCTTTTGCAAATTCTCTTGTTGCCATTGTCAGCCCTGTTTCATTTTCTAATGGGCCATCATTGTCGCATTCTTGAAAGAAGCCTTTCACCACCCTGTTGGTAGCAGTCCCTATCTCTGAGGTTATTGTTGCCATGATACCTCTAGCGATCTGTTGATTAATAGCATCTTTTATATATTGATAAGTTCAATGTTTCGGCTTGGGGAATGGGGCTTGTTTCTGCAAGTTTTACTCGCAAGTTGTTGATCATCATATTGTGGGTACTATGTTGTTTATTTTTTTGCCAAGTTCCTATCCTCAAGAAAAACAAGGTGATACTTGATGCTATCATCATTACTTCCGGAAAGGGTATTTCCTCTGGCAAATCTAATTCGTTTGGTTGTGGGCACGTTTCAAGCGCGGACATGTATTATTTTCTTATGGACAATGTTGCCGGGTTTCAGACACACTTTGCCCTTTATTATGGTGAACTTCCATTTCCTTTATGGAAAGTATTCACAGTTCCCACACTTGTTTACTTTGTGGTGTGACATTGCAGAGGTTTTGGCAAGCGATTACTTTGTCATGCCAGTTAATCTATATTGGCAAATTCTAAACTATTCTTGTTTCGCTAAGGAGAAAACTTGAGCTCTACTGCCATCATCATGGACCGAACTATCTGGCCCAATGACAACTCTGGATATGTCTGCTTTCCGGCCTTTCATTTCTATTTTATGCATCATACCAATGAACAAACCGCAAACATTGTGGTTTTTATTACCATACCATTACTACCAGTACAATGGAGTGTGTGCCATTTGATATTGACCAGCGCCATTATAAATTTTCGAAAATGTAAAATATAGTCACTCAATTTTGCTGACCTTTGCATTTTAACAAATCAGCCAAATCTGAAAGTAAGATCAGAAATCGTGCATATAATCAAAATATAACTAACATGACTCTGCTTTATTTTACGAATCATAAAATCTGTACATTTAAATAGGGATGTGATTCACTCTACAGTAGGCGCCTGCAATTTTAGTTGCTAAATTTTCTTGCAATAAATTCTCAAATATCTGGGGCCTATAGATAAAGGATCATACTAAATGAAGTTCAAATCTCATTTTATTTGTTGGTTGGCCGACTCATGGACCCGCTTTATCCCGCGGCTGGAGTGTGAGTCAAAATAAACCCATAAAAACCAATACAAGCCGCACCGTACTCTTGATGCTACTCACTCATCTAGGTCGGTTTGGCTCTTAAGATAATTACTAATGTCTGCTACTGAAATAATTGACGGAGGTAAGAGGGGAATGAAAAATGGTGAAGATGATGCACCCAGCAAGAAACAGCGTATACGAATATCCGTAGCTTGCGGGAACTGCAAAAAACGAAAGAAGAGGGCAAGTTTATTAGAGTAGATCACCACGCTCTATTTTTTGTATTAACTTTCGTTTCTAGTGCAACGGAGAAAATCCCTGTGGACCATGTGCAAAACACGGCTGGACCTGTACCTATACTTTACCGAGACCAGCCGGGAGGCCAAAATTTAAGGGAGTTGATAATGAACACGGAACAGGACAGAAGAACACAACTCCAGAATATTGTATTCAAGGAAGCAAGGATGGCACTGATAGTAGAATGCTATCAAATGGGCATGGCAAAATGCATTATATGGGGGAAAGCTGTATATTCTCTTTGTTAGAACAGATTCGACAAGTGTTTCGGCAGTCGGTAGGCCCAAGTAAGTTCACCGAAAATCCAGATAGATATACTCTGGTAGATGGCCCAGAATACAAAGCTAGTACACCAGTTCAATTACCCCCACGACAGACAGCAGATAGATTAATTTGGCTGTTTGAACAACACGTTCATTGCATAATTTACGTGTTTAACAGCGCGACGTTTCAGCAAGAGGTGGAAGAAGTTTATGAGAACCCGCTGTTGTCTCCAGTGTCATCTCTGTGTAAACTGTATTTGGTTCTTGCAATTGGTGCTGTATTTCAAGAGCCATTTGCGGACCAGCAATATCCCGGGGCTACGTCGAAATTACTCTTTGAAAGCGCGTTGTACTATTTAAATGAAAAGGCGATAGCCCATGGCGATACCTGGATTGTCGAAACCCATTTGCTTGTATCCACGTTTTATGAGCTTCAGTTCAAACGTAATATGTCATGGATTCATCTTGGGATGGGCGTCAGACAGGCCCAGTGCCTGGGATTGTGTTCTGTATTCGCAAATAAGAAATTTGAACCAGAGATCAGACGTCACAGAACTGCTCTTTGGAAATCACTAAATATTCAGGAACAGTTGCGGTCGACATTATTAGGTCGGACAGCGATGGGGAGCGCATATAAATCTCCTCCCGACCCTGAGAACCCAGGTTTGTCTCAATTTCAAACTTTGTGTGAACTCTTGGGTGATATCCGGACGTCAGTATACGAAAGTGAGAGCATCTCGAGTGCTACTGCGCAACGGCTCATTTGCAGTTTAAAAAATTGGTCTTCATCTTTTGAGAATCTTGTAAAGGATTCTAATAAAAAGAATACTCCGGGGAAAGGATTATTGGGCGTTTCAAACGATTTGCCGTGGAACAAGAAATTCCTCTTAACGCTCAATCTGTCCTATTTGCACTGTATCGTATTGCTAACACGACCATTCTTATTCTATGTCAAAGCAAAGAAGGCGAAATCTCAAAATTCGGAATTTGGCAAAGACCTCAGTACATTTGAAAACTTGGGTCAAACTTGCGTTCAAAGCTCATTGACTTCCGTGAAACTATTGAATGATTTTTATACCATCGGATCACATCCACAGCGGTCTTCTTTGATGATATATTACATGCTGACATGTGGTGTCATTTTGTTATTAGATTCTTTTCAACGACCGACTGTGGAGCCAACTATCCATTGGGCAATAAAATGCTGTATGGACATGCTCTTTGAATATTCGAAAGCTGATAAATCGAGCCAAAGGTGCTATGATATATTAAAGGAAATGAGAGATGCAGTGTTCAACCTGGATGAGGGTCAAGATCCCATTGAAAGCACATTGTTCACAAGTACAATATCACCCAATGGCACTAACGAGTTGGGGATTTCTCTTCCATCTGAAACCATTAATGACCCACCAGCAATCGATTCATTTTCTGTGGAGAGCGTGAACTCTAGTCCCTTTGATTTTGGCAATCTAAACATCGATGAAGTTGTGGACCGGTGGTCTCTCACACCGTTTGGTCCAATCATTGAGCCTGAACCCACAAATGATCTTATGCCTGAGAACCACAAACCAATTGACTGGGCAAACGATTCACAATATTTTCTTCCAAACTACGAACCACCGGATGCGCTGCTAATGGAGTCGTTGCCAAACACTGATTAGTTATCTCACTTGTTTGATAATGCCGCTGTGGGGATAGTGCGGAATTTTTCAGATCATCCCGCACTCCCCATACTATCCCCACATCGATGATCTGCGGTTTCGCAGATCTACCAATGCATTATCAAAAACTGATAAAACACACTTCCCCGGGAAACTTTTGGTATATATATACACGTAAAAGCTCCTTTTATTTTGTTCTATTTTATCTTCGTGTGTCGTTTTATATTTATTTATTATTTAATTTCGAAATTTGATTCAAATAATGGGAAAAGATACAACATATGTTGCGGAGGCTGAACTTGATCCGGAAAAGTTACCAGATGATTCTAACTTTGGCTTACATTATGAAAATAACCTAGGGCCTAGAAAAGAGTTTGGACCGTTCACCATTCTCTCGTTGGGATATGTTGTCTGTAATTCGTGGATTGCTGTAGCCGCAACTTTAATCATCGGGATTTCGCAAGGTGGTTTCATGACCGTTATATATGGGCTGGTATGTGGATTCATCTTCATGGGGAGTTCTGCTATATCTTTGGCAGAACTGGCTAGTGTATATCCTACTGCTGGGGGACAATATCACTGGACTTCTATTTTGGCTCCAGAAAATCAAAGTAGGGGACTTTCCTACTTATGTGGAAGCATAAATGTATTTTCATGGATTGGTGCTAGCGGTGCAATTATCTTGATTGCAACCGAATACATTGGTACCTTGGTTACTGCATACCGCCCAGATACTATTTTGACAGGATGGCAATATTTCCTCATTTTCCAGGGTTTCAATCTGTGCGGGTTAGTATACAATATCTTCGCTTCCAGAAAGACGGCATTCTTGAATGATGTAGGCTTTATTTTAAGTTTGCTAACCTTTTTCATTACAATGGTAACATGCTTGGCAATGTCATCGACCAAATTAGATTCAGAGCTGGTTTGGACAACATTTGTGAACAGAACTGGGTGGGATAATAAGGGTATTGTGTTTTTGACGGGGCTATTGAATTCTGCGTTCATGTACAGTGGTTTGGATTCCGTTATTCATCTGGCTGAAGAGTGTACCACCCCAAAACGTTCAATTCCTCAAGCTTTGTTAAGTACTGTTGTTGTTGGGTTCATAACTTCATTCTCGTACACTGTGGCCATTGCTTATTCGATTACTGACTTGAATGCTGTGTCTCAATCAAATTTACCAATCCCACTTTATGCTATTTGGCAGCAAGCTACAAGATCAGGGGCATTTGCTACAACTTTTATTGGGGTCCTTTTCCCAATCACTATCATTGGAATCAATGCCTGTATCCAAACATCATCTCGACTGACATGGGCGTTTTCAAGAGATGATGCTATTGTCTTGTCCAATATTTTTTCTCAAGTTCATCCAAACCTTGAAGTTCCAACTTACTCTTTAATCTTGAACTTCTTTTTGATCTTTGTTTGTGGATGCGTTTATCTCGCCTCATCATCTGGTAAGTGAAGTTTGTGTTTCGCTCAAGTGTGTTCCTGCTAACGTTCTTAGTGTTCAATGCTATCATTTCATGCGCCATCATCTTGCAGCAGATTAATTTTGCATTTCCTGTCGCCATGCTGTTGTACCATAAGCGATCTTCTCAGGTTCTACCAAATGACCGATATTTCAATTTGTCATGGTTCGGCTGGATTCCAAATGTTTTAACAATAGTTACCGCAATAATGGTTACAATTTTCTTTAACTTTCCAGTAGTAATGCCTGTATCTGGATCGAATATGAGTAAGTCGGTTAGGAAGCGGAGTTTCAAGCGGTATGAATGCTAACATATTTTATTCCTTTAGATTATGCTCCAGCGATTTGTGGTGTCGTGATAGTCTTGGTAATTCTCAACTGGGTTTTCCATGCCAAGAACAAATTCAGTGGACCACGTATCTTAATGGTTGAGAGTTAAAATGAGACTTTAATAATTTATGGATGTTTTTCACACTTATTTGATAGTAATTGAATGATCAACAGCTATTGGACTGTACAAAGTATCAATCACGAGTACAGTAACCATACGCGTGGAGTAAAATCTATAAGGGTGTATGAAACATATATATAGCTACACCCGCAGCCACCAGATTAGATATATGACTTCTATATATATAGTTGAGCTATGCGCTATACGAGGATAATATTAATATTGGTATCGATAACACAATGAATATATAAGTTATATATAACACAATTTTGAGATTTCCAAAAAGATCTCGGCAACGGGGAATTGAACCCCGGTCCCCCGCGTGCTGTTAAGAATCGCTTCTCAACTGACAGGCGGAAATTCTAGCCACTAAACTATTGCCGATTTGATGAATTTTCAAAATATAGATGTATATAAATTCCAAATATATTAAAAGTGGCAAAATTTGAAAAGTGGCAGTGCAGGTGGCAGTGCAAATGATTGCAAACGGGAAAAAGATGCTATTCTATTTAAATATCATAATAGATATCTAATTGCTAATGATAGATAATACAAATATTAATAGAGGTGCTCAATTTTGGCGTTCAAAACGTTTCATCAATTCGCCTGCAGGAAGTTGAGAAGTAATACCCCTTTCTTTGCAACTTTTAATAACAATAATAATAATCAATTTACTCCTGTGTACATAAATTTAAATGAAAGGGAAGCATCAAACAGGATATCCTAATTCTCTCTTTGACCTTCTCCAGGCGTTACAGCATGTTGAAGATTCATATGGTGGCGATGGCGCTGGATTTACTTCAAATTACGTGTGTAGAGAAACCATTTTGTGTTTGGGCCTTGGAATAATGTCCTATATAAATATAATAGAATGGCAATAGAGATTTTAATACCAATCTTTTACAGTTGTCTGGTGCCACCGGTTCGTAATATAAATTGTTCAATTCAGCATTGGGCAATAATAATAATAATAATAATCAATTTACTCCTGTGTACATAATTTAAATCAAATAGATACATCAAGCAGGATAATTCGTTCATTGGCCCACTCCAGGCGTTACAGCATGTTGAAAATTCATATGATGGCGATGGCGCTGGATTTCCCTCATAAGACTATGAGCATGTAGGAAAACCTTAACGTATGGCGAGATAGAAC